>CAUYQV010091558.1:0-10564 GCA_963574575.1 Galagoides demidoff
GGCGCCTGTGGTCCCAGCTACTTGGGAGGCGGAGGCAGGAGACTCGCTTGAGCCCAGGAGTTGGAGGTTGCTATGAGCTGTGATGCCGTGGCACTCTACCCAGGGGGATAGCTTGAGGCTCCGTCTCAAAAAAAAAAAAAAAATGGGCATCATTTTAGTGCCTTTTCCTCTTAGATTTTTTTAAGTTCTCCCTCTCTGACAAACCACTCCTGGTGTCTCCTGTACAACCTTACAAATTGTAACACTACTCTCTACCCCAGTGACGTCCTCCACAGACTTTCACCCTACGCTCATGTGCACACTCAGCTTCTGAGGGAATATCCAACTATGACAAATACAAAGAAGATACACAAATGGCCAATCAGCACAGGAAAAGGTGTAAACCTCATTTGTCACTAGGGAAGTGCAAATCAGACGACAACAAAATGCCACTAAAGGCAGACAATAACAAGTGTTGACAGGGATGAGGGAAAATTGGAACCCTTGTATATCGCTGAGGAATATCAAGTGATACACTGCCTTGGAAAATCATTCCGGTAATTGCTCAAAAAGTTATGCAGTGTCCCTATTAGCCAAGACTTCCACTTCTAGGTACATACTCCAGAGAAATAAAAACGCATATCCACATAAAAACTTGCGTAAATGCTCACAGAAATATCGGCCATAAGAGCCAAAGAGTGAAAATAACCCAAAGGTTCCTGAACTCAGGAATGAAAAAATATTATGAAATCTCTCCATAGAAGAGACAATCATTTAGAATAAAAAGGAAAGAAGCACTGACAAATGGGACAACAGGGATGAATCTTGGAAACATTATACTAAGTAAAAAAAAAGCCAAATGCAAGAAGTCCAAATATTATATGATTCTATTTAGACACAATGTGCAGAAAAGGCAAAACTATACAGACAAAAAGTAAGTTAGTGGTTGCCAGAGACTGAGTGAGTTGGAGTAGTTGCCCCTGAATAAAGAGCTTTTTCTGGGGGGAAGATGTTCTGGAATTACACTATAGTGACTTATTTACTCAACAAATTATTTGTTGAGCACCTATAGGAGATAAATAGTGAACAAATCATACAAATAGCCCTGCCCTAATAGTGCTTGTATACAGGCAATTAAAAAAATGAGGACACCCAATTCATAATTGCTAAGTCATGGAAGAAGCCCAAGTGCCCATCAACCCACGAATGGATCAATAAATTATGGTATATGTACACCATGGAATACTATGTGGCCTTAAAGAAAGATGGAGACTTTACCTCCTTCATGTTTACATGGATGGAGCTGGAACATACTCTTCTTAGCAAAGCATCTCAAGAATGGAAGAAAAAGTATCCAATGTACTCAGCCCTACCATGAAACCAATTTATAGCTTTCTTATGAAAGCTATAACCCAATTATAGCCCAAGAAGAAGGGTAAAGGGGGGGAGGTAAAGGGTGGAGGGAGAGTAATTGGTGGGACCACACCTACAGTGCATCTTACGAGTGAAATTTACTAGGTATAGAATATAAATGTCTTAACACAATAACTAAGAAAATGTTGTGAAGGCTATGTTGACCAGTCTGATAAAAATATTTCAAATTGTATACAAAACCAGGACATTGCACCCCATGATTACATTATTGTGCACAGCTATGATTTAATAAAAATAAAAAAAAAAAATAAAGACAAAATGAGAACAATAGTTCATTTCTCCAAGAATGTAGACAGGAACATAGGTATAAAAATCAATGGAAAAAAAGAATATGCACTGTTTCTCTTTTTTAAGAAATTCTATAGCTACTGGTGAAAATCTGGTTGTGGGAAGGCTGATGATTATATACCAATGTGAAGCTATATCTAAAAATTACAAGTAAAACTATAAGACACTCCATGATACAGAGAAATTCAGCATAAAGTTATTTCTTTTTAGTTCTCATCTTGGAGTTGGGTTAAGATAATGAAGTTCCAAAAGGGCACCATGATAGACACATAGGCCCTGGTAGCTATTATTGGCAAATCTATAATTAACACAAGAGTAGCATGCAACAGGACTTCATGAGATGCCGTAGCAATAGCCCATCTGTACACATTATTGAGACTTTCCCAAACATTGTCCTTTCCCTGGCTATATGTTTCATAGTTAAGCCTTTCTCAAACTTATATTTGAGAACATCCACAGCAGGGGTCTCCCAAAAGGTGGTCTTCTTTCTCCTTTACCCTTTACTGTGGTCTATTCAATTTTCTGTTCCCTAAGGGTAGGGATCATATACACCTCCTCTGCCTTCATTAATTAGTTACTATTTTATGTATATATATTCTGTTGGAGCTCAGATACAAAGTTTAATTGAACATTAAAGATTAATTCTACAGGGCCTCTATGCTTCCTATTTTGTCTTTCAATCAAGGCAAAGGTGCATGTGTATGCATCCATACCTATCAGTAATATAATTTACATTTCTCTGTAAGACTTATTATGGTATCAATAAACAGCCAAAAACTCCTATATTGGATCATGTTCATAATTTCTGAAAATATGGCATCTCAAAAACTATTGGTAATAATAAAGAAAATGGTCACTAATATTTGAGGAACACTTATTTAATCGGGTCAGGGCTTATGGAGCAAATTGGTTTAATTCCTTTAATCCTCACAACGACCCTAAAGGATAGATGGTCATGAGGAACCTAACTTGCCCCATGTAAAGTTGGTGAGTGGAGGAAAAAGAATTTGAAGTCTGCCTGATTTCAAATCCCTGACACATGCTCAGTACCTATCTTCTCCTTTAGTCCTCTGCGATAGTCCTTGGTACTAGTTTGTGTGGCCCCCTTCCTCTTCTCTGAGGATGCCTTTTACTTGACAACTGCTACAGCCCACATTGCAGAAGAGCTTGTTATGTGCCAGGCATAGTGCTAAGCTCCCTAGATAAGCATCTCACATCCAATTCTTCAAATGTCCCACATGGCACTGAGGACTATATCTTGGGACCCAATTCTCTGGACAGGTACAAGGAAAACAACCAAGCTGACAGGGGTGAAAGGGCCCCAGGAGTCTGAGCAAGAAACAGGGATGCTTTCTTACCTGTACAGCTGGCCACCCTCCTTGCCAGGATTCTGCTGTGTATCTTCATCATCATCAGTACTATAAGATTTAGACCGTGATTTTGTAGTTTTCTGCCAGAAAAATGATAGTAAGCTTAACAAACTCCCTACAGGAGGTACATCAATAACATATAGAGAACAGACAGCGCTTTAAAAACACACATACGTATAAGTACAATAACTGGGGGTGAGGGGATGACCAGATACTGCAGCTTGCTTTACCCTTAATATCAAGTACAAGGTCTGACAATTAAATTCAAGAACTCATCCTTGGAAACAGTGGTACACACATGATTGGTGAATATCACTACAGTCACCTTCTAAGTACTCCCCTTAGGAAGCCATGCACTGACACCAGTACCTAAACCACCCTTCAAAACAATTTTGGAATTCTTTTTGTGGAATGGCCATCAGAGCTGTCATCGTATTACCCTTGATGTCCTGAATGTCATCAAAATGTCTTTCTTTCAATATTTCCTTTAACTTCAGGTACAGAAAAAAGTCACTGGGAGCCAGATCAGGTGAGTAGCGAGGGTGATCCAATATAGTTATTTGTTTGCTGGCTAAACTCCCTCACAGACAGTGCCATGTGAGCTGGTGCATCATCATGATGCTAGAGCATGAGTTGTTGGCCAATATTTTCCTATTTCTCTATCAATGTTTCCTTGGTCTGCTCTCCTTCTCACAGTCAGCAGATGATTTTGAAGGGCAATTCAATGAATTTCTGCCATCTTGTCATCAGTTCTGCTTATTATTGGTCACCCTGACCCCTCTCTTCATCAGTGACATTTTCTCTCCCCTCAGAAAAATGTTCAATCTATTCACATACTGCTGTTTTCTTCATGGCATTGTTCTCAGAAACTCGGACTGACATGTCAATGATTTCACTTCCACTCTTGCCAAGTTTAACAAGAAATTGATGAATGTTTGTTCATTGCTCTGACATTCTCCCAAGGACACAAAAAAACAAAACAATAATTACGAACACCTCTTAGCAAGACACCAGCATACATCAACATGAACACAGCTAAGAGACACTGATATACCAAGGTTAGGAAACCTTACTGAGTTGTTTGTACAGTGATGCTAATGTAAGGCCTCAGTGGCAAGTTTGCAAACTAAATTGTCAGACTTTCAGGTGTCCAAGGCTATAATTATATTAAAATATTAATGCAAAACTGAAGGTTTCCTGGTCAGAAACTAACTTCCATGCCACATTAAACTGAGGTGTTAGAAAGAGTTTATTAGTCATGAATTTGAAGATGTCTACAAGGGGTAGGATCAAAGTCACAGTATCTACTTAATGACTATATGGGGGAAAAAATGCCTTTTTCTCAGGTAAGATCACTGTTGATTAATGGATTATAAAAGGTAGATTTGTTTTGTTTTGTTTAAAAAGCATGTAGCTTTAAAAAAAAAAAAAAAGAATAACTGACTGAGTGTAGAAGCTCACAACTATAATCCTAGCACTTTGGGAGGCTGAGGCAAGAGGAAAGCTTGAGCCTCTAGGAGTTCAAGATCAGCCTGGGTAATTATAAGAACTCACCTCTATAAAAAATAAAAATAAAAAATTAGTCAGGAGTGGTGGTGGGCACCTGTAGTTCCAGCTACTTGGAGGCTGAGGCAGAAGGATTGCTTGAGCCCAGGAGGTGGAGGCTACAGTGAGCTATGACCACACCTGGGCTACAGAGCAAGACCCTGTCTCAGAAAGAAAAAAAAAAAAAGAATAACTACCATTCTTGCCTTTTATCAGTATATACTCAAATAACCATCCAAATCAAACTGCCATTTTGAGATTTTAACCCATTTTCATTTTTAGCAGCAGAATAAAAATTGCTACCCACTGGGTACAGGCTGAAAAATCTCCAGAACTAAACTGGTATCTTCCAGAAAGATTAGCTGTTTGACACAAAACCTTTTTGGGATAATGTGGTTCCTTCCCCACCAATTCAGAGATACCCTCAATATTTAGGCATCACATAGTCTGTATAAATGACGGGGAGAGTGGGCGGTGCCTGTGGTTCATTGAGTAGGGCACCAGCCCAATAACCGAGAGTGGCAGGTTTGAACCCTGCTCTGGCCAAACTGCAACAAAAAAATAGCTGGGCATTGTGGTGGGCACCTGTGCTCCTAACTACTCAGGATGCTGAGGCAAGAGAATCGCCTAAGCCCAAGCACTGGAGGTTGCTGTGAGCTGTGATATCATGGCCCTCTACGAAAGGCAATAAAGTGAGACTCTATCTCAAAAAAAGAAAAAAAAAATGATGGGAAGAGACCACACAAATAGCTGCAGAAAATGTTGCCAATGATAATACAGTTTGTGTAAGGAAACGTAAGACCCTTAGACTACTCTGGACATCTGGGGAAATGGCTTAGAAAGGGAAAGGGATTCTATCCCTGTATTACCATGGGACCAAGTCTCCTTCCAGATTTTCTCATACTCAACAACAACAAAAAAGAAAGCTACATTATTGGCATAAACACACTCAACTCTTGACTGCACTAACAGTGAGGTGCCAGAACCTTCTCAGCTGCAATTTTGACCCTGCCCCTCACAGGACATTATTTATGCCTGAGAACCTCAGTACACAGGGTGGGGGAGCCCTTCCTTCCAAGGAGTTCACATTCCAGCTCACCCTTTCACCAAGCTGGTAAATTGGCTAACCTCTCTAACTTCCTCGTGTGTTTTTAAAAAGGGTATGTTGATAACAGCTATTTCAAAGTACTATTGTTATAGTGATTAAATGAAATTGCATAGAAAGTCATTCTATAAGCTATAGAACATTAACTTTCAATTCAAAATACTGTTGATTTTTATTAAAATAATCTACAAAAGGTCTCATGGATAGCTATTATTCCCATGCCTTGAGGCATCATAAATTTGAATTTTATAGTAGATGAATATTCCCTTAAAACATTTACCTCAAAAAATAATTTTAATGACAAGTTGCAATACAGAAATGAAATATTCCCTAATTCCACATATGAGTTATACAATTAATTTATCTCTTTAAAATCCATTTTTATTATAAAATACAATAAGTAGAAATAAGAAATGAGTCATCAATGACAGATAGTATTTAGAGAAATGATACATTTTCTGTTCCTACAGTTCTGACACATCATAGTCATCATACCACATAATCCACTTTGTATCTTACTTTTCACATTTAATGTTTTGTACACTGAGCTCCTCAGAGTGACTGTCTTGTCTGTTATGTAGATGAGTCATAGTATACTTAAGCAGTCTCTATGGGTGACCATTTTAGTTATTTCCTTTTTTGTTATAACAACTAATTTGCCTAGCCTATTAATAAATTATCTCATTGACAGGCAGAAAATTCCAGATAAGCCATTCCTTAAAGTAGAAAACACCACACATTCACATATAATGTAAAGCTCATCATCTAATAACTGATTTTTCATATAACATTTTTTTGACTTTTTATTGAAATGTAACATACATTTTAAAAGGTACATCCAGGATGATTTTTCACAAAGTGAAACCACCCACGTGAGGCAATGAAATATTACTTGCCCCCCACCAAAGGCCTCTTCCTCCCATTCAGCTATGACTTTCTCTCCAAAAATAATGACTATACTGACTTCCGCTCTAGAGTATCTTTTGCCTGGTTTTGACCTTCCTATAGATGACATCACACTACATATAGATGGTAGACGCTTTCCTGGCTTATTTGGTTCAACATCATGTTTATAAAGATGATATCACTGCATAGTTACAATGTTTTCACATTCGTGGCTAAGTATTCTCTTCTGTGACTATCCTCCAATTTTTATTCATTCTATTGTTGATGGATATTTAAACTGTTTTACTGTTTTCCTATTTGTACTTTGACTAAGAATGCCACTGTAAATATTGCTGCTTCTGTCTTCTGACACATACCTGACAATGGAACTGCTGAGCTGGGAAGCGTCAGTTACACAAACGCACAGACCTGTAAGTGTGTCAGAGAGTTCAAGTGGTTCAACATCCTCACTCACGCTTGCTTACTGCTGTCTTTGTGGTGCGTGTTGGATGTATATGGAATCTCTTTATCATTTTAATTTATATTTCTCAGATAACCAAAAAGGGTGAGCCCCTTTTCATGACTAGCCATTTGGATACCTTCGGATACCTTGGTGAAGTGCTGTTTAAGTCCTTTGCCCATTCTTTTAAAAATTAGGTTGCTTTTTTATTGACTTGTAGGAGCCATTTATATTATCCAGCATAGAACATATAATATACTTATTATATATATTTAAAGTATTAAATACACATTGGATGTGTATATTTATTATTGGATATGGTTGGATATGGTATATTTAAAACATGATTTCACAGTATGCAACTTGATTTTTGATACTTTTGATGAATAGAAGTTCTTAAATTTTGAAGAAGTTTATATATCAGTTTTCTCCTTTCCTGGGGTCCTGTTTAAGAAATCTTCAGTTATTGCTAGGTCACGATGATATTCTCCTGTTACCTTCCAAAATCATTACGTTAATTAAATTATGCATATGCATTATTCTTAATTCATACCTTATGTTTTCCAAAGTTGGTCATGAGGGATCGTCCATGTGATTTCTTTCCACCTTCCTTCACATCTGGATTCTGAGTAAATAAAGACATAATGTTACTATTTTTTTACCTTGGCTTCTGTTTTTTTTCTTAGGAAAGGCAGGGCGACTTTCCTCTCTCTTCTGTTTGGCTCTGGGTGGGAAGCAGGCAGGCCCTGCTCATTCCCTTCCACTCCCCTCCCACTACCACAAAGCCGGCTGGGTCTGCCTCCAGAGAGGGCACACTGGCAGGGAGAGGCCTGCGTGCCAGCCAGGACACAGCAGCTGCCCACACCTTCGCAGAGCTGGAGTCAAGGGCTCTCAGCAATGCCCGGCTGTGCCAGCCCTCACGGTATGCAGTACAGGGGGTGTTCTTTTGAAAATCCTCAGTGGGAATAAACCATTTTCAGTTAAGAGGAGATTTCATTTTGGAAAATGACCAAAAGTCATTAAGAGGCAATTCTGTTGAATAAAGAACTGATCACGTTGACAGAACATCGTTATTGGGATTTTAAAACATAAAAACAAATAAAATCCAAGTATATCTACGAGGTAATAAGATTGCCTCTGTTTGTTTGTTTAAAGTAAGCGATAGCAAAGTTTATCTGTTTGTTGAAATAATTCCCTCCGCGATGAGCATTGGGAAAAGGTATTATAATAGCCCCTAAATTTTTCCTGATATGGGTTAATTTTCTGGGAGAGAGATCCTAGGCCAGCTCTCCCTGCTGGAGTCTGTGTCCCATTAGGGGACAGAAAAGCCACCTACCAAGAGGGCTTGGACTCTTACTCAATTATTATCCAAAAAAAATATGGTAGGTGGTTCATTGCTGATAAGATGGTATAAGGAGAGACCAGCAGACTCCACCTGCCCAGCACTCCCGCAAAACAGAGAAAAAACAGAGATAACCACATACACGGAATGAATGTGGGGGAGCAAAACCACTTAAAACCAACAGGTTGCCAAGGGCATCTGCACATGTCCATAGACACTAATTTAAAAAGCAATTAGAGGTGGGAAGAGCATAGGAGGAATCCAGTAAGTGGTTGGAGAAGGAGCAGTTTAAAACACCAGAGGGCAGCAGTGAGGGCTTTAGGTGGAGGGGCTAGCGGGCTGCGGACTAGTTCACGTACACGCCTACCAGGCAACAGGGAACTAACATGCACACTCATTGCCTTCAAAGATCTATTAAAGCCAATCATTAATTGTCAAAAACTCTGGAATTAAGAAGGTAGCTAGATATTTATGGTCATAGAAGTAACATTGCTCTTTAAGCTAGGAGACCCAGTTCTGCCCCCAGGTAGCTATGTATCCTTTGGCAAGCCCCTTCCCTTGGTCTCAGTTTTGTTTTTTTTTAATCTGGGAACTGGACTCCCAACAACCTGTGAGTTCCTTTCTACTTGTAACAGCCCAGCTACTGGTAGGGAGACCATGTTATTTATTGTCTAGGACCGGAACATCTTAAGAATAAAATGGGGCAGTTTTACTGTACTTAGTAGGTGCCTAATAAGCCCTAAGGAAAATGCTAAGTGCATTACACATATTTTCATTTAACATTTGAAACCACCCCTAGGGATAACTATAATTAAAATCCCAATTGTACAGAAAAGCTAAAATATAGTGAAGTTACATAGTATGTTCAAGTTACAAAGCCGATTGTTGATTAAACAGAATTCTCCGGCTTCCTCCCCCTATCCAGCTTCTTCCACGCCATGGCCCCTCTTTACGTAGGACATAGATACATACAACCATCTACCCTCATTTTTGACCTCTCCCTGAGAGCTAGCACCGTGTCTTTCATTAAATTCATGGGTAAGAGATTGTCCTAGAACTTGGTATCTACACAAGGGCAACAGAAAACAAGCAAAGCCTACTCTGTCCTTACTGGGCTTGCAGTCTACTGGTGGAGATGTCACAACATACTGTCATATGACTACAGTGGGGAACACCCAGGGTGCTGCTGGTGGCACAGGGAGGCCGGCTACCCAGGCACGAGGATGATTAAGGAGCCCAGCAAGGGGACTGGATGCAAGAGGGGAAACTGGAAGGCGAGTAGAGGTTTTCTGGGTGAAATAGGGAAGAGGGAGTATGTGGCCAGAAAACAAAACAAACAGACAAACAAGAAACCAGCAAACACAGCGACCAAATGGGAAGAGCCCAGCACCTTCCAGGAACCTAGGACAGTGACTCTGTCCTACCAGCTACAGGCACTGGGTAGTCAGTCACCCTCGGGGTGCAGAACACGAAGAGAGAATCTCAGGGGCGATAATCTCTGAATCTGAGCTTAACCTTCCAAACTACAAGGAGCCCTTGGATGGTTGAAAACTGAGTTGTCACAAACTGTCACCGCGGTAGTAGTGTGAGTGAGAGACTGGAGGGGGCGGGGGAGACACCTGGCTGAGGTCTCCGATGGTTGTCCCGCCCCCAGCAGTTCAGCTTAAAGAAGCAGCAGATTTACAAACTCTTAAGGACGTGTTCCTGTGTCTACTGAGTTCTTCCAGCACAAAGGACAATTTTATTATTTTTCTTCAGGCTCTCCAGGAAAAAGCATAAGTAACACCCCGTCCTGCACCGCTGACTGACAACCCAGGGAAGCAGAAGCTGGAGAGGCCGCTGCCTGAGCCACGCACGGCAGGCTCTCCGCGTCGGATCTGAACGTACACACACGTATCTGGCACAGACAGACTTGCCTCGGCAGGAACTCGCCTCTACTTGCCCACTGAACCAAAACCACGTTCTAAAATATGGCACTGTGAAAAACCTCAACACTCTCCGGCCCAGGTTCTGAACGTCCCAGGCTCCACCTACTTCATACTCATCTAATGCCTTCTTTCAGTCACCCAGGTTTAAGGGAAAGTAAAAAGTAAGAAAAAAGGGAATGAATTTCGCTCTATTACTTCTCTGAAATGTAAACTTCCCTTACCATTTTA
>CAUYQV010091562.1:0-12703 GCA_963574575.1 Galagoides demidoff
ACATACAGACACAGAGATACAGACACACATGCACACATACACACCATTTTCTCGATGTTGAGGAAAAATGAGCAACAGTCTAACATATCAGCAGTACACCTTGAGAAGGAATACAAACTCTTAGTCTATGCTCTGCACTGCAGTACTGAAAGTTGGTGGGGAAATTCTTCGTGAACCTGTGCTCTCCAGCGAACTAAAACACCAAAGCAACGTGCCAGGCAGCACACGGTTGTCTCCAGGCAGCAGATCCGTCCTTTGATACCCTCCTTTGTGGTGCTGGGGCTATTACTTAGTTGACAAAACTTCTGCTTTGAAAACCAGTTCGGGTCTATCATCTGCCCACACGGGAGCTGGAGGAGGCTCTAGGAGAGGAGGGCAGGGGAGGAGGAGCCCTTCCTGCTGCTGCTGCTGCTGCCTAGTTGTCCCTTCTGCACCTGTGTGCGTCCCTGAATCAACTGTCTTCCACCCAGATGTGAGCGGTTTCTTCTAACTTGTTGTGCCTCCAACCCCCACAGAAGCAACCCCAGTACCTGCCAGAGGTCCAGCACGAGCAGGCCAGCACACCCTCCATGCAGTCTGGGTCCCAGCAGCACTCTGGGATCCTGCCCCGTGCTTCTAAGAACTCGTAATCTCAAACTTTCCTCTTCATCCCTCTGTTGTCTTTCCAGATCTTCAAAACCTGGCCCTAAGTTTTATATAGATTTTTCTCCTTTAAAATAACTGGCATGACGTCTACCTTCAATTTAGATCCTGACTGTGAATACGGACATAAATAAATATATTATGTAAAGTTGTGACAATTAAGTGATAATAAGTGTAAAAAATGTTTTCTAAAGGGTTACGTGGTTGCAGTTGTTAGTGTTTATCCTGTAGAGCTGGGTATTGCATGTGAGACTCCAGATAACAGAGCTACAGTGGACTTGTGAATGGTGCTGGGGAGACATTTTGAACCAGCATGGAAAGAAATGTTGTAATAGTTATAGATGTTCATAAATCATATTCATTCATTATGATTTTCCTACCAGTGAAATAAATCTACCAGTTATAACCAACTGGTTATAACTTCTATTGCATATTTTAGTTAACTAATTATTATTATTATTATTATTATTTTATTTTTTTATTTATTTATTTTTTTTGAGGCAGAGTTTCACAACCTCCAACTCTTGGTCTGAAGCGATCCTCTTGCCTCAGATTTTCCATTTTCAGTGGAGACAGGGTCTCACTCTTGCTCAGGTTGATCTCAAACAGGTGGGCTCAAGCAATCCACCAGCCTCAGCCTCCCAGAGTGCTAGGATTGCAGGTGTGAGCTGCTGTGCCCAGCCTCTATTGCATATAATTTACGAGTTTGTGTCTGTATGCGTTCGTTAGTTCAGTCAGCAGTTAGCTGATTAAAACCTTTGTGTATGTGTCTGGGTTCATGTAGTGTTACTGTAACAGAATACATCTGACTAGGCAGATTATAAAGTAAAGAGGTTTGTGTAGCTCATAATTCTGATAAATGGATATTTCCCTGTTGGGCTTTTGCATCTAGTGTGTCTCTCAGGGTATTTCAAGCCATGGCAGAAAGTGCAAGGGGGACCACCTGTTTGAAGGGATCACAGGATGAGAAGGAAGCAGAAGCATCCAGATTCTTAATAAACAAAAACCCTCAGGGCAACATTAATCTATTCATGAGAAATCTGCCTTGGTGACCATACACCTCCCTCTAGGCTCCATCTCCCAACACCACCACCATGGGGATACCAGTTTTGAAAGGGACAAACCACAGCAGTATTATCACTGTATAAGGTGCTTAAATGGTGACTAGAATGTGCTCTATTCCTCTAAGCGGCTGCATTTCAGTCATAGAGATGAGAGAACATGCCGGCGAGTAGAATTCAGTGGGTAAAGAGACCTAGTAGAAGCAGATACACATCGTAGTAAGACCACGTGTTGTGAAGGCAACCGACCCAAAAGGTGCACCAGAGTCAGCCAGGCAAAGAAACCGTGTATTTAGGGAACTGCAAATAAAGGATATCGTGTGGGCATAGTGGGTTGTTAGGGAGTGAGTGGGGGCAAGAGAAGATGGGCTATGGGAGGACGTCAGAGATGAGACTGAATGTGAAATAGAGACCGAGCGTGGTTCTGTACCTCCTGAGTTCACGTCCCTGTTCTGCTGAGCACAGTTAGACCACAGCGCGAGTCCAGTTGAGGCACTGAGCATAATGTGCACGTGTCATCTTAATTGAACACATCAGAGTATCATTCTCTACAGAAAAGAACAATTCTAATCCTTTCTATTTCTGTGATTACTAGAGGAATTACGTAAGAATCACATATTCAGAATATCAAAATATAAAGAATTGTTAAGAGATTGTCTGATCCAGCTCCTATTCTGAGTAAAGTTTATGTATAATAATTCCAAATGTACAGGTGCGGCACCTGGAGTCTGGAGCGGCTTACACAGTACAGGTAACTCAGACGTGAGGAGAAGAGCCCCTTTAAATTCTGGTGTTAAAATGCCTTTCATAACATCACACTGCATACTTGCTTTTGAAAACATTTTTAATTATGTTGTAAAGCTTTCAGACTTTGATATTGATGCAGAGTCTTTGCATTTCATATCTCATTTATGTTATTATTAATATGAGTTCATCTTATTTTCTGATTCTGCTGAAGAGCTCAGGAGAATTTCAGGTTCAGGAAAAGTGGCTTGGCTTCCTCTTGTACTGATCACCACAAAACATTCGACTACTGAATTAAAGTGAAGCAGTCACATTTCAGGGTCTAAATTTCTGAAGCAAGGTAAGCCCTTTCCACATGGCAGACTTTTGCTGGTTAAGGTAAAGAACAAGCCTTTGTAGTGGTAGAATAAGGTGCCCGAATGAATATCTGAGATTTAATACAGACATATCCAGAACAAAAGAAATTCCAAATCATTAAATTTTCAGCATCATTCAAATATAGAAATAATACACAATTAATACCTTTAACTCTGACATAAGGCAATTTCTATCTTTGGACCCCTTTTTATCCTTTTTCCCTTTTTGATTAACTGGAAAATGACAATGATCTCAACAGTGAAATCTGCTCACCTGTGGTTGTGGGTTAGCAACAAATCACGTCACAAAACAGTCTCACCTGTCTGGCGACTGTTCCCCAGTCTCACGTCTCTCCCGACTGTTCCCCAGTCTCACGTCTCTCCCGACTGTGCCCCAATCCCACGTCTCGGGATTGTTCCCCAGTCTCCCGTCTCTCCCAACTATTCCCCAGTCTCACGTCTCTCCCGACTGTTCCCCAGTCTCGCGTCTCTCCCGACTGTTCCCCAATCCCACGTCTCGGGATTGTTCCTCAGTCTCACGTGTCTCCCAATTGTCCCCAGTCTCACCCCTCTCGCTATTGTTTTGTGTTTGCAAAATGTCATAGAATACATCCACTGGTCAAAAACAAGTCCTCATGATTTGCTATTTCTTTCTGAAGAGTTACATAACAGATTCCAGTCAATATCAAGACAATTCAGTGTCAGACAGGGAAGTGTTCCAACAGAAAGACGGAGCTCAGAGATCAGCTGGGAAGCCCTGAGCCCGAGACACCAGCCAACGCAGGCAGTGGTGGCCGTGCAGCTCCTGTGCAAATGCGAGACTCCACCCCAAGGGTAGGGTTAAGCTGGGAAGAGGTAAAATTGGATGGTAAAGAGAACTAATTTAGAGATTTGGAAATATGTTGTAGAAGCCAGGTCCTGTAAAGGGACTAGCGACAGTTATGAGGTGCATCTCATCTCCTCCCCTATTCCATGAAACCTGAGTTATTTTAAAAAGCCCCTATTTCCTCCATCAGGACCTATTTTTAAAAGGGTTATGTCTCAATATAGAAATCATGTATTTCCATCTCTGGGGAAAAGAATCATGCAGAGACAGGAAACTGAAAAACAAATAGAGCTGTGCTGATGTTGGTCAAGTGTGAGGTGAGATTTTACGAGGTGACGTCGCTCATCTAGGAGAGTCCAATGAACTCAGTTATGTTGGTGACATTCACAGATTTCAAACACAAATAGAAATGCACACATACACCTAATACATGTATAGAATATACAGATACAAATACACACTTAGTGCACATTACAGACATACACACATGCATACATGCACATATACAACTACACATAGTTATGCTTGTATACATATGTGCACTCATGTACACAAATATCCATATGCACATTCATATATATCCATGTCCATCTATACACTGATGGACACATACACTCATAGATGTATGTTTAGTAACACCAAAGATGGCTTTGCAAATCTAAAAACATTTGACTTGGTTCCTAGTTTGCACGTGTTCTCAGATGTATTATCTCATTTACTCAGACAATTTGGATTAAGCCCCCTCAGAGTCATAGTCATCAAACCCTCTTTAGCAGGGATATGGAATAAATCTAGCAAGATGCTAGCCAGGCTGACCAGCGCCGAGGGTAATTTCAATTACAAGGTTTAAGGGGTCAGAACAACGTCTTGGAGTGGCTAGAAAACAAACCTGGCCCATGACAAAGAACACATAATCATGCCAGAAAGGTTAAATATGCCATTGCTTCCAAAGAAGGAGGGCACGATCCAGGATGAGCGATCACAGAGAGAAAGAGAACGAAGCAGGTGAAAAGGACACACTGAGGACCAAGTATTCCTTCCCACTGGCCACCTAGTCCCTGTGTTAAGGGTCCCCAGGTACAAAATTTGTGTGTTCACTGATACGACTTAGAGGTTTGAGACATAGAGTGTTTTTCATCATTTAACATAAGTTGGAATGAGGTTTGTAATTTCAGTTTCATATTGGAATTAGCTTCATGAGTCAAGAGTGACACACATAATTACAAATACCTCTAATTTTAAACCAAATCCTACTAGAATTTTGGGCTTAAGAAACTTTGGTTAACACAAAAAGTGGTGGCAGCCTCCTTTTTAAGTCAATTGCAGCAAGGTGCTTGTCCATGGAAGCCGAGGAAAGACGAAAATATATCAGGCTTAGAAATAGCCATGGCTCATTAACTATTGAAATGTGTATTACGGGTAAAAGGCACACTATACATCGTCAGAGTGAAATAAATACTCTTCTCAGGAACTAGATTGGATAAATCATTTATCAGGAAAAATGAGTCATTTTGGAGAAAAATAAATCACTTCTCAGCTAACACCTATACTTCCTTAGCTGAATGTGGTCATGGAGGCACATACATTTTCAAAGCAGGGCAGGCACCAGGACCCAGCTGTGGACTTCCACATTTTTTTTTCTTATTAAATCATAGCTGTCTGCATTAACACAATCATGGGGTACAATGTGCTAGTTTTACACACAATCTGAAATGCTTTCATCAAACTGGTCAACATAGCTTTCATGGCATTTTCTTAGTTATTGTGTTAAGATATTTATATTCTGCACCTAGTAAATTTCACATGTACCCTTGTAAGATGCACCATAGATGTGGTCCCACCAATTATCCTCCCTCTACCCATCCCCCCTTCCCTCCCCTCCCTCTCCCCTTTCCTGTTCTTCTTAGGCTATAATTGGGTTATAGCTTTCATAAATAAGCTATAAATTGGTTTCATAGTAAGACTGAGTACATTGGATACTTTTTCTTCCATTCTTGAGATACTTTGCTAAGAAGAATATGTTCCAGCTCCATCCATGTAAACATGAAGGTGGTAAAGTCTCCATCTCTCTTTAGGGCTGCATAATATTCCACAGTGTAGATATACCACAATTTATTGATCCATTCATGGGTAGATGGGTACTTGGGCTTCTTCCAAGACTTAGCAATTATGAATTGTGCTGCAATAAACATTCTGGTACATATATCTTTGCTATAATGTGATTTTTGATTCCATATTTTTAACAAATAAGGAGAGTTGGTATTGTGTCATATACATTGAGTATCTCAGACCAGAGTCAAAGTCTTTATTTTAACTTTCAGCCATATGATACTTGTATTAATGTGAAGAAAAGAGAATATCTTTGCATTTTATCTTATAACTAAAGACCATTAAAGTGTCATAAAATTTAATAGTAGAAAATATATTAGTTTTTTAAATATAGTTGAGGCTTTATTTAAAATGGAAGTTCAAAAATGGTTGACTGTGTTGTTGGTAGGAGACTGCATTATTCTGAGGATAACAAATATCCCCCTTCTCTCCAGATACTTCCCTTAAGAACTCCTGCCTGTAAGCCCACTAAGTTGTTCACATTTTCTGCTGTAAGACATTGTCTGTGCTCATGGACACCTTTCTGCAGCCATGTGAACACTAACAAGTCCACTTTGCAGTGACTATTTTCTTGTCTATAAAATGGAGTTTCTTTCCTTTTCTACCTCCAAAGAATTTTTTTTAAAGTACCAAACAAAATTATGTGAAAACACATTATAGCTTTTAGCTGTAAACACCTTTAGCTTTGAATGTTCCAATGCATATATACCAAAAATTACATCAAGGCAAAGAGACTAGAAAAAGAAGAGAAAGTTTTACTGTTTCATTTAAGTTATAATTTGCGGCAGCCTCAAAGAATAACAATCTAAAAAATGTTTTTCTAATATTGGTGTTATGAGCTATAGGAGAAAACCCAAAGGCATTTTTAATGCTTACTCTTTGCCTTTACCATTTTTCAATCTAGTAAGACAGATACAGATAAATCAAACTGAAGTAAGAATGTAACCCAGGTATGAGCACAATGCTTGTCAGAGTGCAGAGAGACTTGTTAATTCTAGCAAAAGTCCAACACGGTCTCTACATAGGAGGTGGCATTTTAAATGTCTTAAAAATGTGGGACAATAAAAGGAAAAAAAAGAAGATCTTTCAAGGGTATGTGAACAGATGGTATAAAAAGCACAAAGGAATAAAAAATTATTAGCAATCAATCTGTTACATCTAGAGTCTTGAGTGCAGGAAGAGAAGCTGTTTGAAAGGAGAAAAGCAGATACTTTGGGTCGTGACATTCAAGTCCATGAGCTCCATCAGTAAAATGACTCTTATATAAGAATTAGACAACTACATCGTATTAGTGATCAGTGTTCAGCTACTCTTTTACTAGTACTGAAGTTTGATCGTTAAAATATGGAGAGCATTTGACCCTGTCTTTAAGTCATTAGTCTTATGTAGGAATTAAACTATGGAATTAAGGAGCCTGAAGTTTATTATTTGGCAGAATAAAGGAGAGAAGTTTTCCTTTTACACTTGTGTCTTACATGCTTATTAGAGTCTCAGTTTACATTGATTTTGAAGCCAAATCATGACTCATTCTGAAGGACACTGCCCATGAAACAGCACACCATCTCATTTCTGAGGTCCTACACTGTTCCAACCACTTAACAAGGCTCCAGCCCTTGAAGTGCACATTCTCAACATTTCCAGAGCATCTTCTCTGTGAAAGGCCCTTTGCTGAGTTTTAGGAACAGAGAGCTGAATGTGAGGACATCCTGCTTCATACATCCCCAGTCTTGCAGAGGATGCAGCTGTAGGAACCCAGTAAGCACCTGCAGTGTATGAATGGGGGATGTGAGATGCCTTTCAAGTAGAAGAAGGATGCTGGTCAACTGGCCATTTCATCCCATAATTCCATTACTAAGTATCTACCCAGAAAAAAAAATTATCACAAATACATTTGCACCAGAATGTTTATTGCAGCTCAGTTCATAACTGCCAAGTTGTTGAAGCAACTCAAATGCCCATCAACCCATCCATGAGTGGATCGACAAATTGTGGTATGTGTATACCATGGAATACTATTCAGCCATGAAAAAGATGAAGACTTTACATCTTTTGTGTTTACCTAGATGGAGTTGAAACTCATTCTTTTTGGTAAAGTATCACAAGAATAGAAAAATAAATATTCTATGTACTCAAAACTAATATGAAATGAACATGTAAACAATTAAATGCTCATATGAACAATAAAACACAAATATGGGGGCAGGAAGATGGGTAAACAACAACTCTTGGAGATATCCTGTGATGGGACCTCTTTTGAAGTGCAGGAGCCAGCTCTGCCTCTGAGTCTCTAGATCTTTAAAGGTATATTCCTCTGAGTTCAGTATCTGACATCCCCTTTTACAATGTGTCCTTATAATTAGTACCAGGAAAACTTTTAGCTAGATGTCTGTCTTACTGATAATCAGAATTATTTAGTTTACTGTGTCTTACTCTTTGTCATGGTATCAAGGGAGTGTAGAGACTGATTTGGAGCTCAGTTAGAGCACCTCTTCAATAGAATCTCCTTCTTCTTGTTTTACATAGGTCTAATTTCCATTTATACTTGCTCGAATTTATTTTATATATCATATTGTAACAGGCCAAATATCTTTCCCATCCTGTCTTTGCACTCTATAGTCTCTCTCTCCCTCTCTCTCTCACACACACACATATGCACACTCTCTCTCATACACAATACCCAACAGCATTTAGAAATTATTGAAACATAAGAGGACATTCATCCATTTAAACATTTATGAAGCATCTGCTAAGTCACAAAATTCTAGGCATTGAATTAAGACTCTGGGCACCAACTCTTTGCCCTGCCAGTACGCACAGTTGGTCAACCCAGAGAACCGTTAACAGATCATCCAAATACAATCCAATGAATGTAAACAGAGGCATGAGCCTGGGACAGGAACTTGCCTTTGTTGAACTCTTACAGTTGGCCAATGTGATGGTGGTTGTAAAACTGGTATTTTATGAAAAGTTCAATCTAAGCCAATAAGGCAGGTATTACTAGTGTCATTTTACAAATTAGTGCACCAGGAGTTTCAGTAAATGGTTTCACAGAGAATAGAAAAGTGGGGGGAGGGGAAAAGCGAAAGGGAATGAGAACATTCAAACTTGAACCTTTTTGACTCCAAAGATGATTTTGTGATGTCTTTTAATTTCCTATTTGGCTCAGGCTTCAAGAAGGAAGAGGTCATTGGTCTTTGTTCTGGACAGAATTTGGGCTTTAGATTCCAGACATTGGGAATTTTCAGAATTTTTGAACTTAACTAAGTTAAATAAACTTTTTAGTGCCAGTGTCCAGATCTCTAACATGAAAGCAATGCCCAAAGATTCATTAATGGGATAATTTGTGCAAAATGTTCGATATTATATTTAATACATAGGAAGTGCTCAATAAATAATCCTTCAAACAATAATGTATTAAATAAAATAAGCTCAATAGGTAAGGGAAGATGAAAGTAATCAGAAAATATTGACTGAATAACTGTAACATATGACATGCATTCCAGAAATATTTTTTAAAGACACACCAAAATCTTCAGGGAAGTGATATGCATTGTGTGATTGCCAGTAGGTTTTGCAATGATTTTTCAAGTTAGTTTAAATTACAAATCAGAATTATTTTCAAGAGAAGAGAGATTTTAGTTGCCTGTATGAGAACAGGGATTTGACTTCAGGAAGAAGCTACTTTGTGGTAAGATTCCTCTTCTTAAACTATCCTCATCACTGGTTTCTATAACCCTGATCTTTCCAATCACTAATTTTTCACTCCCACCCTTGAATAAAAATAAACTTCTACAATCTCCATTTTCTTCACTGTTTTCATTAAAAATATTTTTGTTCCCCTGTTATTTACCACATACTATCCAACAATCACAGCATTCATCCAGGACCCTTCAGAATGTGAAATCAATGTACTTTCCAATCTTATTATATCACACTACCCACCAAAGACCATAGTTACCAGGCGTCCAGGGTTTAATTGGCATTTTCTGAACTTCACGGACATAGCTCAGGACTGACACATAGTAGTTAAATAACAGATGATCCATGAATGAGAAGAAATTCTTGCACATTGAACCACTGGACATTTGCTCACGATGTTACCAAAATACCAAGAGTCAGGATTATTCTCCAATATCAACCTGGCTGAGAAACAGCTGGGGCTGCCAGTAGGGACACCAAGCTCTCTGCCCAGGGGATGCAGCATATACTTATGCTAAAATATGACTGCATTGTATGATGGCTAACTATCTTACATGCCCCTTCTTTCTGATTGACTACTGTATCTTTCTAATACATTTCTGCAATATAGTGTTGTGGTGTGAGGCAGTTTAGAAAGAATCACACCAATTGTTAACATGAATTAAAGTGAACAGAATTTCACTTCATTTTTTATTTATAGAACAGAAAAATACATAGTATATATTTTATTTTTCTTCTTTCTGTAGGTGAAAAAAAAATACACAAACACAAAACCAAGGCAAAACAAAACAAAACCTGAGTCTTAGCAATACTAAGATTTTTGTCAAGATCCTGGATTACATTTTATAAGTAAAGATTTTTTTACTCAAAATAATTTCTTCAATGACTTGCTGTGGAATAATTGGGACCTGCCTTCAGAAACTCGAGCTTTGAATGGCAGGTTGGCAAAGTTGCCATTACAGCTTGTGTCTGTGACTCTCCCCGGCTCTTGAGTCTGCTCTCTCTGCCCCAGACCCTCAGCTCCTATATGGGATCTGGCCATGGTTGGAAAGAAGAGGAGAAATTCACATATATTTTATGCTTTCTACGTGCCAAGCCCTGGTCTAGGAACCTCTGGGAATGGTGATTTTTTTGATTACAATAAATTCTTGAAAGAATTATTATTTACTTAATTTTTCAGGTGAGAACACTGGGGTATAGAAGGTTAAATTGGTAGTTGTATATTACCATTGAGTGATAGAGATGAAACAGACATTTAAAGTAGTCCTAATCTTGAAAGTATCTATTGGCCTATTAACTCATATTTCATCCTTTCCACGACTATCTTTTGAACCTCTAAAAAGTGCATGAAGATATTTTGCCTGTTCTGAGGATCCCCAGGAGGAATAAGTTGAGGAAAGTAAGCAGATACTTGAGTGTGAGGTATCTAGGGAAGACATGAAGGAGATAGTCAACCCAGTGATTGTTGGGAGAAGGAAGAGAGACTGGTGTCAAGTCCTTGGTCTTCCTGGATCTCCCACTCCAGGGCCTCGCGAGGCCTCCTCTGCTTAGTGACAGAAGGATCCAGCAGTAAGGATCAATGCTATTTAAGTACAGGTTGAAAAGTTACCTGTTTTCACACTGATTCTCCGTTGAAGTCACTTCTTGTGCTTTTGCTCTGCCTTCCCGGATAACATCCTTGCGTTGGTAAATTACTACTCTTTTAATACCATCATAACTGGATATTCGTCTCTTTCAGAAATATCGGCCACTTTCACAATGTTTAATGCCACACATCATGGATTTAATCTATGTCCTTCTCAGAGCATGTCAAATACAGCTAAATTATAATGTTTTCAGAACACAGTGTATTGGATTTCAAGATAAAGCAGATTATAGCAAATATTAATCTTTAAAAATTGATAAGATGAAATATTAAACTATTACAAATAAGATATGCATGTGTAAATTAAATCTTTGTTAATATTTCTAGCATTTGAATATTGAGAACCCGGGTAATGGGGTGATTACTCAAAGGTTACGGCTTATCTCATCAAGTTGCTATATCTTAAATTGTTAGTCTTTTCGGCAGAATTATGTGTGGAGAGTGCATTTCTCCAAATGAAACAAGAGAAGCCAATTGATCAACTGAGCTAGACGACATGAGTTTATAAGTGCTTCTATTCTTTTGCTGGAATGAATTTCTCTCTATCTTTGTTCCAAATGGCCTGAAATTTGTTGCATAATCTATGATTTGAGAAAAAAAAAATACACAGGGATGACTTAATTATAATGCGAGATATGACTTTACATATTTTAATATGGATTATGGGGCACATACGGTGTCATTGTATTGCCGAATGTAAAAAGTGGGAAAACCTCACAAGAGTATAAGGTTAACATCCTGGTTCTGCCCCTTGCAAGCTATGTTAACCTGTACACATAAGTTTTCTATAAAATGAGGACAAAGATCCTTTTTCATCTAACTCACAAGGTTGTTATAATACTCATATGATATACGGCTAACATTGCATCAACTAAAAAATTAAACAAAATCTAAGAGAATGTCAGATACCAGATATTTTTGCAAATCAAAATATCTATGGAAATCAAAAATAATATTTTAAAATTTGTTCTCTAGCTACAAACTTATATTTTGTGACCAGAAGAGTAATAACATGTTTCATTTAGTTTGTCTATTTAAAATTGAGTCTCTTTTCCAAAGCCAGTCCACTTTTAAACAAGTGTGTTTGCATTGGCTTTAATTAAAATCAGGTTTTATATTTGTCTGTCTCTGCATTGAGTGAATAATTATTTTTAATTAAAAAAATCAAGAAATGCAATGTATTTTACACTTGTGTAGTCTCTTCTAAATTTGGGCAGTATGTTGATTTTTAATTAATGCGAGTAATAATTTTAGCAGGCTCTAAACAATTTACTAAAGCATGTAATTATTTTCACATGCTTGTTTTCCTAAAGGTCAGACTTTATTTTAGGTGCTACATGGAGGCTCAGAACTCTTTTTTTTTGAGACGGAGCCTCAAGCTATCCCCCTGGGTAGAGTGCCATGGCATCACAGTTCATAGCAACCTCCAACTCCTGGGCTCAAGCGAGCCTCCTGCCTCCGCCTCCCAAGTAGCTGGGATCACAGGTGCCCGCCACAACACCTGGCCATTTTTTGGTTGCAGCCATCATTGTTGTTTGGCGGGCCTGGGCTGGGGATTTGAACCCGCCACCTTAGGTGTATGTGGCTGGCGCCTTAGCCGATTGAACCACAGGCACCGAGC
>CAUYQV010091563.1:0-17439 GCA_963574575.1 Galagoides demidoff
CATGCTTCAAGACAAAATTTCATTTATTTGTAATTAGAAATAAATATTTCACAGTATATAATTACATATTGTTTTTGTGATGAATCACTATGCTTTATGTTCAATTTATAACAATGAAAATACATTCTGCATATCAGATATTTACATTATGATTCATAACAGTAGCAAAATTATAGCTATGAAGTAGCAACAAAAATAATTTTATGGTTGGGGGTCACCACAACATGAGGAACTGTATTAAAGGGTCGCGGCATTAGGAAGGTTGAGAACCACTGCCTTAGGGTATTCTCCAAAAGTAAGAGTTGTTGATGGTAGTATCTAGAATGTAAGCGCCACAAGAACGCTATTTCTTTCTTTACTGAAGCCCCAGAATCCAGCACAGTGCCTGGAATATTTTTCAGTAAGGGGCAGTGAATCCAGGAAAACAGATTCCATATTTATCCCATGTAGTTGAGTATTCATGCCATAAGATTCTTCAACACTCATAATGGGATAGTGGTGGGATCCTATCCCCGGCTGTAGAGTCCTTGGGCTACCTTGAGTGTGAATTCATCCCTGTATTCCCAGTCCGTGGCCTAAGGCTTTGTACAGTGCAGGTGTTCAATATAATCTGTTGAACTGCCTTTCTTGGTGTCTATTTGACATCCCCTGGCTCATCTTTCCAAAGAAGAGCAGATCTATCTGAAAGCTGTAAGCTGTGAGGATTCACTTTCTCTCGCTTCCCTCACTGCCCAGGACCATCGTAAGGCAATGGTGGCCCAAGGTCTAGACTAGGGTGTGGAGTAGATGTTCACAACTCTTAAGACACTTTCACTCCCATTCTGTTAACACGTCTGCGTCTGAGTTGGCTCCTAACACGAAGGGTGGGGGAAGCACGTTATTTTTCTCTCTCTCCCAAATCCTGCAGTTGCCCGGTCTTTACACCAGGGAGGATCTAAGACTCACAGGTTCTCAGTGGACTAACGTCAGACACAGATGGAGGACATTTGCTTCCATGAATTAATCGGCCCATTCATTTACTCTCGGGTCTGTATTCAGCGCCTGTTTTAGTGTGTTGCTGCAGTGTGGAGTCAGAACATAAGGCAATAGCAGACATTATTTATAATTTAAACAATCACTCCAGTTGGGTAACATTTTAATTGGGGTCACTGGGCTGTTCGCCACTTGCAGGTCTCTGCCCAGCAGCTTGCCCTTTCCAAGCAGCTGTAGGCTTGTTTTCGGGCCAGGGGAGAAGGTCTGCCCTTTGCAGTGCATTGGCGTCATCTGCCTAAATAAACCCAGGTGGCTGATTCCGGCAATTACAGGGGTGCATGTGAGTATTCCGGAAGCCCTGGCATGTGGATGCTCCTGTTTCTGATCCCCACATGGGTATAAAATAGCCTGTTTTTTAAAAATCCCCCCACAGATTTGTTATTTACAATCCTCAGCATTGCTGTTCACAATACTGGAAAGGGTACGAATACAGCATAAAACAGGATTGTTATGTATGCCATGTATCACCTTTCGATAAGAAGGATTAAGTTCGTTGTAAAACAAAGTATTTTTAACTCCTCATGGTTCTGTAACTAACCCCTTATTTCTTTGTTTCTCTTTGTTGTTCCTCATTCCTTCCCTCCACTGTCTTCTGAACTCAGTTGTGTGGGCCATCTCCTGCTATTCACGCTCTTGTAAAATCCCCTCCCCTGGACTGTGGGAGCAGAGCAAAAATGAGGCAATGGTGTATGAAAGGATGCCGAGGATCCTATGCCGTTAGAAAATTGTAAACTAAAACAACACTGAGATAACTGAGATACCATTACACGTCTATGAGAAGGGCTAAAATCCAAAATTCTGGCGATTCCGAATATTGATGAGGATATGGAGCAACAGTGACTTGTTCCCTGGGGGAACTGCAAAATAATGCAGCCTCTTTGGAAAACGGTTCAGCAGTTTCTCACAAAACTAAACATACTCTTAGCATAAGCATGCCCCTCCAGCATGCTTACTCCAGCAAGCTTACTCCAGCAAGCAAACATGCCCCTGGGTATTTACCAAAGGAGTTTAAAATTTGTGTCCACAGTAAAAAGCTTATTCATAAGTGCTAAAAATTGGAAGCAACCAAGATATCCTTTAGTGGGTGAATGGACATCCAAGCAGTTGGCCATTATTCAGTGATAAAAAGAATTGAGTCATCAAGCCTTGAAAAAACAAAGAAGAAATTTAAATGCCTATTCTTAAGTGAACGAAGCCAGGCTGAAGAGACTGTATGATTCCAAATATACGACAATCTGGAAATTGTCTGTGGAGAGGCCCACTTGGCAAGGGATTAACATCTCAGGCCAATGGGGGTTGCAGAACCTGGAAGCAGAACCTGCCTGTCAAGCCTGGAGATGACCCCAGCCCCAGCCAACACCATGACACAGCCTTGTGGGAGACCATGAGCCAGACACTGAGCTGAGCTGACCCACAGAAGCTGGGAGGTAATAAGTGTTTATTGCTTAAAGCTGCTAGTTTGGAGTCATTTGCTATGCAGCTATAGATAACTAATATGCCAATTCATCACTCCATAAAACAGCTCTTTCAAGGTGGGCAGTGATTATAGTCCTCCCCTTAGTGACCTTCATCTCAGTTGTAAGTGTGTCATTCTCTTTTTCTCAAAACACTTTCCATTTGGCCTCCAAGTCATCATACTTTCTCAGTTTTCTCTGACCTCCTGGCTGCTGCTTCTCAGCCCCTATCCTTGGGTCCCTTTCCCTGTGGCTGTCTTTACCCTGCAGAAGTCTCCAGGGCTCAGACCTTGGACCTCAACTCTCCTTGATCTGCTCCCTCCTATAGAGGTGATGCCTTTGCCTGGTCACACAGTTTTAAATACCATTTTAATTTGATGACTCCTAAATTTATGTCACAGGCCTAGACTATTTCTGACTCACAGATTCACCTATCCAACTGGCCATTTAATATTTGCACTTGGGTTTCTAAAAGGCATCTCAAAATTAATTTATGCAAAACTGAACTCTTGTGTTTTCACCTCTTAAAAACTGATCTTCCCACGAATATCCCCACTTGAGTAAATAGTGATTTCATTCTTCAGATACCTATGTCAGAAACCTTGGAGACATCTCAAACTTCTCTCTGCCTCTCATACCCTACATCCATCCACCAGCAGCAAATCCCATCAGCGCCATCTCCAAATCCCAAATCTGACCACTTCCCAACCTCCCTCGTCTGAGTCTCCATTGTCTCTCTCCTGATTATTTTAACAGCTTCAACTGCTAACTGGTGCTTTGCACACACAGTCCGTTCTCCCTATGACGGCCAGGGTGAGTGCTTTAAAATGTAAGTAAGGTCACTTCTCTGCTTAGAAATCTTAAGTGCCGGGTGTGGTAGCTCATCCCTATAATCTCAGCAACTCAGGAGGCTGAGGTGGGAGGATATCTTCAAGCCATGAGCTCAAGAGAAGCTTAGGCAATATAATGAAAACTCAACCTCTAAAAGAATAAGAAACATTAGCCAGGCATGGTGGCACGCCCCTGAAGTCCCAGCAACTTGAGAGGCTGAGTAAGGCAGGAACATCAACTAAGCACAGGAGTTTGAGGGTGCAGTGAACCGTGATCGTGCCACTACACTCCAACTGGATGACAAAGCCAAGACCCCAGCTTGAGTGGCTTCTCACCTCGTCCAGTGTAAAGTCAAAGTCCTTTCAATGCCCTACATAGCTGTATGTGATCTGGCCTCTATTCTCTCTCTCTGTCCCACCTTCTGTCACTCTTTCCTTGCTCATTTGCTCTGGGGACACTGATCTCTTTGCTGTCCTTCAAACATACCAAACACACTCCGACCACTGGCCCTTAGTACTTTCTGTCCCTGTTTCTGGAAAGCTCTTCCCCCAGGTCTCATTTTGACTTACACTGCCTCTTCCCTCAGGTCACTATTCATAAATTTCCTATTATGATAGAAATAGGGTCCCCCTTGTAATTCATATATTGAAGCCCTAACCCCCAATGTAACTGTGTAGGATTTGGAGAGAGGGCCTTCAGGAAGGTTAAATGAGCTTGAGAGAGGGAGGTCCTACCCAACAGGGCTGGCGTCCTTGCAAGAAGAGGAGCCCCCAGAGCTCTTTCCCTCTCCCTGTGTGAACAGAAGAAAGGCCACGTGAGGACAGCGTCTATAAATCAGGAAGAGAGGCCTCATTAGAAACCACCCTTTTGGTGGTTTGAGCCTCCGAACTGCAATTAAAATAAAAAAAAAATTGTATTGTTGAAACCCCCATCTGCCCCCATCTGTGGTGTCCTATTACAGCATCCTGAGCAGACTAAGGTGCCACATTAGAAACGAGGCCTTCTGGCCGCCTTTTATAAAACACTGGTTTTACTCCTCTTACCAGCTTGCTTTCTTCACAGCACTTTAACTTCCTTTCGCTGTTTTTGGTTCCTATCCCCAGAATAGAACAGCAGTGCCAGGAGGGCAAAGGCTGGCACCCACAGTCCCCTGCTGTGTCTGGCCCATCTTGGGCCTCACTTACTGGTCATTCGCTCATGATTGAACTGGGGCAAAGCGCCTGTGTGCTGGTGTTGCTTCCAGTTCTGCAAACACCAGCTGAGGATCCTTCTGCCTCTGCCTCCCAGAGTGTGATGATTACAGGCGGAAGTCACTGCTCATGGCCTACTCTGCTTTCTTTATTGTGCTTATCTATCTATCCATCTCTCTCTCTCTCTCTTTTCAGGTGCTGAAATGGAAAAAACTCTGTGAAAAAGTGAGCACCAATCACAGTGGCCCTTTATTTTTAGAGTCTTATCTCTATCTCTCTTCAAAGCAATTAGGGCTTGCACTTGGCTACCTAAAGTAGGACTCTATAGGGGCTTAATTAAATAGTGATTTTATTTCCTCATATAACAATTTATACCTGTTGCAAAGGGACCCTGGGTCTTTCTATCTTTCTGTTCAGCCATCCTTAAAATACAGGTTTAGCTCTTCTAATTGACTCCTCATGTCACATATCCAGCATCTCATCTGTATTCCAGGGAAGAAGAGCAGGAAGGGTGAAGGGCAAAGGGCAAAGGTGAATGTCAGCTGAAGTAGTTCTTTAAGCAATTGGTTCCCCAGAAGTGCCATTTGGTGATCCCACTTACATTTCATTGGCAAGAATTATGTCACATGCCCTCCTCCAGCTGCAAGTGATGCTGAGAAATACAATAAAAAATGTTGGGCACGTTACCACCCGGAATAAAAATGGGTGATTTTTTTAGAAAAGAAGTGATGGAGTAATAAAAATCAGCGAAGTGTCCAATAGGGTGGGCCTTTTCTGTTGTATAGGAAAAGACATTTCCCCACTTTTCAGTTCCTGAAAGAACGTGGCCAGTGCCATGTCCCAAGTATCCACTATACTCCGGATGGGGTTTCTGGTAGTGAGACCAGAGTGTGTGCAGAATTCCTGCGTGGACTTGTGAAAGAGATTCCCTGTGGCTGGATCTCAGAGTAGGCATGGGGGATGGAGAATAATTGCAGATGAAACTTTGTTTTGTTATTTATTCACGTAATTGTTAAAATCAACATTGCCAACTTTAAATTTAAAGAGGGCAGGGATCGTGACTGCTTAATTTCTGTATATAAAACCCAGGCTGCCTGAACCACATGCAGATAGTTGCTAATAAATGCTCTTCAGAGAAATGATGACAAATGACGGGCAGCTGCTTGATTGCGTTGTCCCTTCTAATTAAGGCATATTTACGAGTCACATTGGAAGCCTGGAAATAGCTGTGAGGCCCATCCAGATTTGTGCCGGGTAATTGAATGCAGCAATGCCACCAATGGCTTCTCCTAAATCATGCTTTTAGCTTTAGAACAATTATAATGAAAAATGAATAATTCTTTTCTTCTTTCCAGAGAAATTCTTTTCATGTGCTTTTAGTTTCTAATCCTTGACATTGTTAAGCATCAGTATGAGCACAACTTTCTGCCTCCAAAAACCCCACGGGATTCATCTGGCTGCCTCTTGCTACCATCCAGGTCCTGTCTGCGCTCCTGGCCAATCGTAGCCTCGAAGCGGGGACAGCAGCGCCACAGCGCTGCACAGAGAGCAAAGTTACTCTGTACTTTTCTAGTGGTGATCTGCTGTCCCTTCTAAGTCCCTGTTCTGGTGGATAGGGCATGAGGCACCTGGAGGACCTTATGATTTAGTCTAGTCGCATAATTTATTTAGATTTGATAATTTAAACAGGCTTATGAGGTAAATGTTCAGTCTGTTTTTGTAAAAGGCTCAGTCTCTTGGGTTTCTGCTCCCCTTCCTTTCTTCTCTCCAGATGCCATCAGGTGTGTCAGGGTTGGGAGGGAGAGAGGACAGGGTTGCCACGCCCCTCCCCTGCATCCTCCCGGGCCTCTGCTGCAGTGTAAGCTGCCCTCAGGACGGTGACCGCTGAAATGCGAGTGTTCCAAGTCCTAGGTCTTCTCTGGAATTTCCTCCTGAAACCAGAGACCTAGTCGTACATGATCACACTTGCTCTTGGCTCAGGCAGGCCTTGAGAATCTTCCCTGGACTACAGTGACTATCACCAGTCCTGGCTATCCTACCTTTAAAAAGTCCCTGCCCTCCATTACTTTCTTTCCTTGCTGTTTTCACTCTGTTGCCCCAGGCTGGAGTGCCATGGCATCAGCCTAGTTCAGAGCAAACTCAAACTCCTAGGCTTGACCAATCCTCCTGCCTCAGCCTCCTTACTAGCTGGGACTACAGGAACACCACCACCACCCCCAGCTAATTTTTATATTTTTTGTAGAGACAGAGGTCTTGCTCTTATTTAGGCTGGTCCCAAACTCCAGAGCTCAAGGGATCCTTCTGCCTCTGCCTACCTGAGTGTTATGATCACAGGTGTAAGCCACCACACGTGGCCTACCCTGCTTTCTTAATTGTACTTATCTGTCTATCCATCTTTCTCTCTCTGAACTGGCTTCCTCTAGCAAAACATAGTTCCTTTCAAAATCATTACTTTTATTTAGGAGTCTCCAACCCTCTAGAAAAGTATATTCTTCTCTCTCTCTCTCCATCTATATTCCAATCCTTATCTCCAAACTCATACTTATACTTACGTATATCAATTATATTCATGGACTCTAAAATTAATTTTCCTGGATTCCAATTCCTGTTCTGTTCCTCATTAGCTGCGTGGACCTGAGGAAGTTATATAGGCTTGTGTATGCCTCATGCTCTTATTTGTAAGGTGGGGATAATAACAGCACATACTGTAGGGTGCGATAAAGACAAAATGTGTTAACACACAGAAGGGTTAAGAAGAGAGCCTGACACACAGGCAGCACCATGTGAGAATTTGCTACTATTATTACTGACAGCCTACAGCAACTTGACCTCTTTTTACTCCTGCTTAGGGTTCTCCTATCCTTTAGTAAGGAGTATACGAGGTCTTAGTCTTTAATTAATTTTTCTAACTCAAAACTACCCACCCCAGGATCTCCAAGCCTGTTGGGGAACCTGGTTGGAGAAAGCCTCCCTTCCTCCATCTTGGGAGTTCTTTCCCCACAGTGTCTGGGTACTTCCCAATCCTACTGTCTCTCTCCTCCCCCTTTTTGGACAAGCCTCACTCTGTTGCCCTCAGTACAGCACCGTGGTATCATCATAGCTCACAGCAACTCAAATTCTTGGGCTCAAGTGATCCTCCTGCATTAACCTTCTGAGCAGCTGGGAGTTCAGGTGCCTACTACAACACCTACTACCTACTACCTACGACAGGTAGTAGGGCTCGCTCTTGCTCAGGCTGGTCTCAAGCTCTTGAGCTCAAGCAATCCTCCAGCCTCAGCAGGGTTACAGGTGTGAGCCATTCTTCCCAGCCTAACACTGCTGTCTCCCACTCTGAGAACACAGTAAATGGGTGGTAGGTGGGTACTTCTTCCACTGGGGGTGGGGGGGGACTTAGAGTAGTCCTGCTTTGTGTGTGTGTGTTAGTGAGGGAGGGCAGATGATAATGAGCAGCTCTCACTGCTTAAAAGCAGCCATTCCCCCACCATGCTCTCCTCCCTCCTCCCGGGATGGTCTCTTCCCATTTGTGGCCTTCCCTGTGTAGCTTGAGAGAGACTTCTGCGATGGCACTGGCTCTCCCTGCAGCCCTGGCTCTCCCTGCAGCCCTGGCTCTCCCCACTGTCCCCTGCAGCCCCTTGCTGCTGCATTGCTAGCTGGAGGGCTTCATGCTAACTCATCTGCCCAGATAAGCCACAGCTCACCCCACTGGGGCAGGAGTTCCTGCCCATGGAGATGAGCTTCCTTCTTCAACAACAGGCTCAGATCCAAAGCAGCCCTTTTTTTTGTACGAAAGGTCTTTATTGGTGGGGGAGGGAGGCTGCAGAGCAGCATGGAGGAGAGATAAGAGAAGAGAAAAGAGGAGAGAAAAGAGAGGAGAGAGATAAGGAGAGAGTGGGGAAGAGAAGAGAGAGAGGGAGCGGAGGAGAAAGGTGGGAAGAGGGGGAGAGAGAGAGCAAAGCAGCCTCTTTGAATTTGAGTACGATTTGAAGTGTGCTGCATGTTGTCATCTCCTGTCTGTCTTCTGCTGACCTGCCTGTCTGCCTCGGCATAGCACATACCTTGCAGGCTTGGATACAAGATGACTTGGCCATTTAATTTTAATCTAGGGGTTTGTAATCAGTCCATGGGGCAAAGAAGTGAACCCATGTGGAGCAGAGAAGGATTTGACTATTGTCTAGTCCCACCCAAGTAAAGGATTATTATGGCTTTATTTCTTTAGCATTAAGGGTTCTGACTCTGTTGAGGAGGCGCTTGCATTACCAAAGATGGGTTCACATACAGCAGTTTGAAAGGGCTCAGCAAAGGCTTGGTACATGAGGGGGTTTCCTTCTGCTGGAAGAACCACAAGCATCCGGCAAGCTCTTATTGACAGAAGACCCTCACCCCATGGCAAAGAAATGATTAAATCAGCTCCTCCTCCCATGTGCTCCCAGTGGCCTAGGCTGGTCTGCAGATGTTGGCTTGGTGTTTACATCTATCTGGCCAGAGATGAGGAGAATCCTTTGTTTTATTCACAGGCCTTTATATTATTAATTAATTGGTTGTAGTTCTTTTCATAAGCTGGTGAGAGAGGAATTCTCTCTGGGAGAAAAATAAATAAAACTTTCTGCAATTAAAAATATTTTTCTTTTCTAAGACTGGGTGCAGCAGTTCACGCCTGTAATCCTAGCACTTTGGGAAGCTGAGGTGGGTGGATATCTGAGCTCAGGAGTTAGAGATCAACCTGAGCAAGAGCAAGGATCCTGTCTCTAAACAAACAAACAAAAAAATAGCCAGGGATTGTGGCAGGAGCCTGTAGTCCTAGCTACTTGGGAGGCTGAGGCATTAGAATTGCTTGAGATGAGAAGTTTAAGGTTGCTGTGAGCTATGACACTGCAGCACTCTACCAAGGATGACAAAGTGAGACTCTGTCTCAAAAAAAAAAAAAAAAAAATATATATATATATATATATTTTTTCTCTTCTGAGAAATTATGCATGCTTACTACTTTGTACAAAAGATAAAGTTATGGTTATTTAATAAGATGTTAACCACAATGGCTTCTTAGCCCTCTCCTCGGGAGGTTGCTTTTTTTTTTTTTTTTTTTCAAAACTCTGCATGGTGACGAACAGCTCTCTCATTCTGAGATAGACTTAGGAGGAGCAGACAGAGGGTCATCTGTGGTGAAGCTCTGTGGATGTGACCTGGCCACTGCTTCTCAAGGGACCAGATGACCCAACCTTCTCTTTCAAAGCCAAAGTAACTGTCTGTGCTGATAGCCAATTCCAATGTTTCTTTCTTCATTTCAAGTTCTGAAAATGGAACTCCTATCTCCCACTAGAAATGTTACCCTTCAGTAAGCACACAGAATTCCATAGAAAAGTGAGAAATGCATGACTGTGGTTGCAGAACCTTTGTGTCTTTGTTTCTTTCCCTTATCAGTTTTGTTAGAGGTGGGAAATCAGATGGGAAGTCAGGTGGCAACATACACCTTGATGTGTATTCTGAGTATCAGGGTGAAATCATGGAAAAGAAGAGTGGAAATCAAGAGTGATGGGGGGGCGGCACCTGTGGCTCAGTGGGTAGGGCGCCGGCCCCATATACCGGGGGTGGCGAGTTCGAACCTGGCCCCGGCCCAACTGCAACAACAATAACAACAAAAATAGCTGGTGTTGTGGCGGGTGCCTGTAGTCCCAGCTACTCGGGAGGCTGAGGCAGGAGAACTGCCTAAGCCCAGGAGTTGGAGGTTGCTGTGAGCTATGACACCATGGCACTCTACCGAGGGCAATAAAGTGAGACTCTGTCTCTAAAGAAAAAAAAGAGTGATGGGGGAAAGGGGTTTGATAACAGGGTCAGGGGAGGCCTCTCTGAGAGGCATATATTTAAGAAGAGACCTGAAGGAAATGAGGGGCTGAGTTATATGAAGAACATTCCAGACAGAGGGAACATAACACAAAGCCTCTGAGGTGGGAACACAGATAGTGTGTTTGGGGTCACTGGGAAAGTAGGAACATGGTGATCCCTTGATATGATCCCCAAGCCTGGTGTCCTGAACAGGCCCTTTTACATCCCTGGCTAGGGCTCTGGCCTGTCTCCGGCCTCCTCCCCACCTCACCCCCACCCCCGCCCCAGCAAACTCCCCCTAGTCTCCTGGGGGAAGGGGTGCGGTATCTCTTTCCTAGTCTTTTCTACCCCAGATGCCACTGCACTAGTGTTATACTCTGTTCCCCACCTCCTTCCCAGGGCCTGATATTTTAATCTCCAGAACATTTTTTAAAAGTGGGGAAACATTTTTTAAAAGCTGACCTTGACTGTTTCATTTCTTTTCATTTCAGTTCTAACAATTCTGCTTCTCTTTGAGACAAAGCAAAGCCTACCTGAGTGCAGTCACATCCACAACAGAGTAGGGGGACCTAAAGAAGAGTCGCTCAGGAGGTGGGCTGTCCACCCTTCCCTGTGGAGATCTGGTTTGCATACATTCACATCCACAAAACTGCCTTCCCTTCTTGTGACTTGTGACTCCCCAATTTCCAAAAGCAATAGTTTTGTTCTCAGTCTTCATCACAAATTATTTATCTGCAGAATCTGGCACTACGGATCACATAATACTTCCAGAAATTAACTACCTCACCACCTCATGGACTAACTCATTAATTAGAAATGCACACACTGAGAGCCAACCATGAGCGGTACTGCTGCAGGTTCTGGGTATTGAGGTGAAAACACCCCCTCCCCATTCTGGGGGAGTTATAATCCAAAGGCTGCCAACTACAGGGCAGGTGGACAGAAGGACGGTGCTAGGAGAGTGCACAGGAGGGCACCTCCCGTCCTGGGGACGGCCAGGGAAGGGTTCCCTTCCCCTCTGAGCATGTGCTGGCTAATTTTTCTGTGGCCCTGGTTCTCCACCTGCTTGTCCTTTCTGTTCCACCTGCTGCCTCTGTCCTACCCTCTCAGCTGGGCATTTTATATGAGCCCCTCTCTAGCCATGTTCTCCCTCTATATTCTGTCCCTTGGAGGTCTCATCTTTTCTTATAGCTTCTATCCTGCATACATTCTAAATCCCTGCCTTCAGTCTCTGCTCATCTCCAGACTGCCCCTGACTCACCTGCTCTCTCCAGTTCCTTGCTTTTGGACTTCTGGAATCTCCTTCCTTTTGACTTAGTTCAGCCTTATTTTGGAATCATCCTGACTAAAGTTTCCATCCTGGTTTAAGTGCTGTAGGGAGAAGCAACCCGCCTCCGGTACTGAGCATCCCTGCCTGTTCCTCCTGAGCATGCCGAAAGTGCAAGACCCTGGTTGGGCTTGGCCCGGGCCATCATTCAGGTTTATGTCTGCAACAGGCAAGCTTCAGGGAGGAGGTAAGGTCTCCAGCTAGACAAAGAGCAGGCTTGGTTCTGCTACAAGGAAAGCAGTGACTCTGCCATCTTAGTAGTCTTCTCTCATCACACAATTTTCTGTATGTACTGTCATCCTTGAAAGGGCCTTTTTGTCACTCATGGAACTTGGCAGGCATGGAGAACCAACACAGAGCTCTGGCTGCTTATTTTACCACATATATTATAATAAAGTCCTTGGTCTCTGACTCAGGAGTTTCATGTCTTTTGAAAGAATCATTTGTGTTAAAAAGATATGCCGAGGCACAATAAAATGTTTAATAGCAATTCACGAATTGCATACCTCCAGAAGTGGTTAGAAGTTCCACTGAAGGAATGCAAGGGGAGGTGGGAGGATTTCACAGAATGAACACAGAAGTAAAGCAAAGGAAATATGTGATTGTTACAGTTATATACTTGCCATATTTTGTCTATGCAGCTGAAAAGTCCGCCATCTCTAATTTGATTTACTTTAACACCTATAGTCTTGTAAGTAGGGTAAAATTTCAGACCCTGCACAGTTATCAACAGTGTCACCTCTATGACCCTAACTTAAATGCTTGCCTGATATGTTAAGGTAATTATGTTGCTTCTTATACCCTGAGAGGCTTATGAGCGCTGTTTTTTCCCATGATACTCCCCTCACCCTCCCTTCCCCATCAATCACTGCAGCTGTTGGCCTGCCTCGGTTCTTCTGTAGATTTAAGCTGAGTATTCTCCGATTACCTCCTGTCCTGGAATCTGGACCCTTAAATGGAACCCCTAATTTTCTCTTGGAAATCAAGTGTGAACTGCTTAGATTCCAACTGACCTGTGTACTTGCTCACCTTCTTCTCTAGGACCTGGTATGATTCAGTGTATCCAACTGGACTCAACCATATTATCCCAAATGTCCCCAGGTCATACTGAATGCCTTGACCTGGAGCCAGTAGTCATGACATACAGTCCTGGCACTTCACGTGGCCAGTAATAAGGGCTGAAATTTATAGAGCACTTCACTATGCACCACTCAAGACTACAATAACTTACCCCACTATACAGCTCATGAGCTGAGGAGCCAGGGTTTGTACCTGGACAGTCTCAACTATGCTCCAGCACCTCCTGCTAGAAGGAACTTTCATGAATATACATCTCACCCTCATCTCCAACTCTTGTTCTATCTTTCTAAGAAATGAAACCATTTAAAAATGATCTTTGATCAGTTACCTGAACAACTAGTCAACTTTCACAATCACCTGTCAGATCAATATTCTTTAATGATAATGCTTCTCAGAGAAGAATTTGACCTTGAAATGAGAACTTAGTATATCGATGGAAAAAGTTTTGCAATTCATACTTTGGCCTTAGTAAGTCTTTTCCTTCTTTCTTTCTTCAAAATGGAATATTGGACAATATGCTGTGTATAAAGTATACCGAACTTGAGTTTTAAGGACCCAAATCCACTAAGACTTCACTTGGGTGGGTCACTTGACCTCTGGGAATGTTTTTCATTTGTAGAGTGAAAACCAGAAGACCTCTGTGTTCCGACATAACTTTATGTCTAACTTAACAGTGTTACCTCTCCCATGATAGCAGAGCTCCTGCTCCAAGATTATTACTTTCCTCTTTTCCCCCTTTGTTTTCCTTTCTTTCCCTCCCTTCTCTTCCTTCCTCTTCCTTTTCTACCTGTGTTAATAGGGTCAGAGACAATCCCCTAACATAAAACCTCCTATTTGAGTACTTCCTTTGATGGGTCATTCAGATCCTCACTTTTGCTTCCATTCCTACAACTATGTTCAAGTTTGGGTATTTACCACCTGGTATTTCTATGTTTCCCTTTTTTTATTTCTCTGTTTTCTCCTTCAGCCTTTGCCTGTATGTAGACATCTAGCAGAACTTCCATAGCTGACCACTTCCCTATGCTGACTACCTCCTTCCGTTGACTTAATTTTCACAGACTGGACATGCACCATATACATGTGTTAGTGCGTTAGGCCTGGCTCCTTATGTTGACCACCTCCGCATGTTGACCAGTCTGTAACAGTCCCTTGGGTTGTCAACTTACACAAGTTCTACTGTATTTTTATACAGTTGTAATCCTTCAGCTCACAAAATTTTGCACCGTGCCTCGTATCAGTTAACAAACTCTTCACCCTGTTCCTATATGGTCTCTGAAATGTGTGTTTTAAAGGGCTGCATACCTGTGTGTGCCAACACTGATGATGAACTGCTGCTGCTGGACACTGAGGTTGCTTCCAAGCTGCAAATCATGCTGTGATGAATCTCTTGGTAAGCTATTTTCTAGACACATTCTTTAGATTTATGAAACCAACACAGGTTACCTTCTGCCAATTGGGGAATGTTTAGTGACAATAGAGCAGGTATCCCAGACAGGGAGGAAGGACCATGAGCCTTGGTACAGGATGGGACTCACTAGTTAGAGCAGTGGCTTCCGGGTGCTTCCCTCTGTGTGTGCTTAATTTTCCTGCCCACCCAGCTTTCTCTGTGGCTTGGGGCCCACAGTGGGAGAAGATGGCTTCTTTACCTCTTTCAATATTGCATCTCTTCCCTTCAAGAGCCGATTTTTTATTGAACTATCATTTTTGTCTCAATTCCAAATTCTAGGAGAAAGACTCCAACTGGCTCGGTTTGAGTTGAGACTCTATGCTTTGCCTAACCAACCGTGCCCAGTAAATGTGGGTCACACTGGACAAAGGAGCTGGGGACACATTCTTGTGGGTAAGGAAGGCATTTAGGATAATTCCAGTGAACTGACACCCCCTTAATGTGTCCAAAATTTCAAACTCCTGAATTCAAGGGCACAACCCCCCTCCTTTTTCTTTTGAGACAGAGTCTCACTATGTCATCCTCAGTAGAGTGCCATGGTGTCATAGCTCACAGCAACCGCAAACTCTTGGGCTTAAATGATTCTCTTGCCTTAGCCTTCCAAGTAGCTGGGATTACAGGTGCCTGCCACAATGCCCGGCTATTTTTGTTGTTGTTGCAGTTGTCATTATTGCTTTAGTTGGCCCAGGCAGGGTTTGAGCCCACCAGCTTCAGTGTATGTGGCTGGTGCCGAGCCTCAAAGACATAACCCCTTATCTGGTTAACATCACCTATGGTGGGCCTGGTGAACATCATGAAGATATCAAATAACAAAGTGCTGCTGCTGCTGCTAGGAGAGCAGGTGCCACTTTGAGCAATCTGCGTGCAGCAAGAACTCTGCCGGAGGAGACATGCATTATTTAGAAGAAAGGTTTGAATCATTTCAATTCCTGCACTATACAATATTCAACAGAGAAGGTTTAGCTTGAAAAAATTAAAAGGCAGGTGTTAGCAACATATTTATCTTGTTCTTGGAGAAGTCAGTAGGCAGTTCCCTTTGAAAAAAAATAATACCTCTCCAGCCCACATGAGCCAGTGTGGGTGTGCCATTTAGCACTGGGGCATTCTGACCCACAGAAGCCAATATTTTAAATATCACTCATAAGTAAGACCTCTTTGGAATGTCTTGTTTTTAACTAAAATTGCTTCTTTATGTGTCCAAGAGGATGATTTGCCTACAAAATGGATAGAGCTATCAAACTGTCCATTTAAGTCGTACAGAATAGCTATTACATATAAATTTTTATTTATCATTATCACTGTATGGCACACCTTCTGACAGTCATTAGTGACAGGATTAGAAAACAGAAGGGCCTAGAAAGTTCTTTTATTTTAAATTAAGAATAATATGGCGTAGGGTGCAGCTCTCTTTGACATTTAAACTGAGATCGAATCCTGCAGGAGATAATAACTCCTACTACTTCTGATCATAGATGGAAGGGTGATGATCACACTTGTCCAATGTTTTATTTGCATAATGGATTCAACCTGAATGAATAACTGTTACAACTTTCATTTCATGGAACCCTTAAAATAATGAAGAGGTCACCAGGTGGGTAATCTCAATGAGGAAACAAAGACTAAGGGACTGAATGACACTCAATGTCAGAGAACCAGTGAGCAGCAGAAGTAGGATGAAAACTGGGAGCTCCTCTTTCTCTGGACACTGCTCACCAGCTAGAATCTTTACTGTGGTTATAAATCTTAACTATAGTGTTAAAGACTATGGTTTCAGTTTAGAAAACCATGGACACTGATGGACACTCTTATTACTTTTCAGTGCTAAGGACATCTCAAATAGGTTGTCTCCATAGGGGGCAAGTTAAATCAATGTTTAATTGAATCTACTACATTACTGTGCATTGTTCTTCCTTCCGTTTCCCTCCCTCCCACCTTCCCTCCCTTCCTTTCTTCTCTCACTTTGTTGTCCCAGCCTAGGTGTCATTGTGGCATCAGCCTAGCTCACAGCAACTTCAAACTCCTGAGCTCAAGAGATCTTCCTGCCTCAGCCTCCTGAGTAGCTGAGACTACAAGTGCCTGCCACAATTAGTAGAGATGGCATCTCACTCTTGCTCAGGGTGGTTTTGAACTCTTGAGCTCAAGGGATCCTTTGACCTCAGCCTCTCAGAGTGCTGGGACTATAGATGTGAGTTACCGCACCTGGATAGTACTTTGCATCTACAAAAAGGATAGCTGTGTACTGATATGAAATAATCACTAAGACCTATTTATATTACTTTTCTTATACAATCCTTTTTTTTTTTTTTTCCTGCAGTTTTTGGCCGGAGCTGGGTTTGAACCTACCACCTCCGGTATATGGGGCTGGTGCCCTACTCCTTTGAGCCACAGGCTCTGCCCAACCTTTTTTTTTTTTTTTTTGAGACAGTTTCACTATGCTGCTCTTGGTAGAGTACTGTGGTGTCACAGCTCACAGAAATCTCAAACTCTTGGGCTTAAGTGATTCCCTTGCCTCAGTCTTCCAAGTAGCTGGGACTACAGGTACCCACCACAATGCCCAGCTATTTTATTGCTGTAGTTGTCATTGTTGTTTGGCAGGCCTGGGCTGGATTCGAACCTGCCAGCCCCGTGCATGTGGCCAGCACCCTAGCTGCGGAGCTACAGGCACTGAGCCTATACAATGCTTTTTATTTTAACATACTTTGAGACTCAACCAGAAGTTCCAAAAATAGTACAGAGACTTCATGTGTGTCCTTCACTCGGCTTCTCCCCGGTGATAAAATCATAAATAACCACCATATGTTGTCCAAACCAGGAAATCAACGTTGGTGTAAGACTATTAATTCAAATAAAGACTGTATTTGGATTTATAAAAATGTTTTTAAATAAAAAGAAAGGTGAGAAGGTGAGTATACAGCATACATCTTATTTACATTAAGAAAGGGAAAGAATGTGTATGTGTTTATTTCCATATACCTAGGATATCTCTGGAAAGATATATAAGAAATGGACATATTGGGTTACTCCCAGGGAACACTAGACAGTGAGGTGCAGAAGTAGTAAACAGGATTTCAATAATGTACTCTTTTGAGCCAATCCATTTATTATAAAAAAGTAAACAATCCCCAGCCCGGGCCCGCCAAACAACAATGATGGCTGCAACCAAAAAATGGCAGGGCGTTATGGTGGGCGCCTGTGGTCCCAGGTACTTGGGAGGCTGAGGCAGGAGACTTGCTTGAGCCCAGGAGTTGGAGGTTGCTG
>CAUYQV010091564.1:0-27709 GCA_963574575.1 Galagoides demidoff
ATCTTTCTAAAAGCAGAGTATGAACGTTTTAACTCAATAACTAAGAAAATGACATGAAGGTTATGTTAACCAGTTTGATGAGAGTATTTAAAAATGTATATGAAAACAGCACACTGTACCCCATGATTGCATTAATGTACATAGTTATGCTATGAGAAAAAAAAAGTCTGTCCCTTTAGATATAGGCTCCATATTATTTATATCTATCCGTATGTGTATATATATATATGGTCCAGTTAATGTGTCAGCTCTGTAGGAATTTATTTTTTGAACCTGTTACACATATTTATAACCACTTACTGTGTGGCAGGCAGGTTCATTTTCTGTGAGGCTTTGGGTTTCTGAAGGGGAATTCCAAGAGGCGGTGAGGTCTTGTAGGAAGGGGGGTCTTGCAGGAAGTGGGTGGTGGGAGGCTGCAGACCTCTAGCTTCCTGCTGTGTGACCCTCAGCTGACTTCACTCTCCACAGGTCAGTGTCCTTGGCTGTGTAGCATTCTCTAAGACTTTGGTCACTGTACTTCTGTGGGCTGTGATTCTTTGAATGAAGGTTTCCCCGGGGAGTCCAGGTGGAATTCTCATTCATTCATTCATCTCTCATGAACTAGAGAGAAAATGCTTAAAATCTAAAAGCCACGCAAATGTGAGAGTTTAAACACTTGGAATAGTTTTCATGGAATACTCAACATAAAATTCAGTGGGGGAAAAAAAAGTCTGGCTGTTTGTCATCACTTAAACAAAAGGATAAGAGACTAATTTCTCACATTATATCTGGCCATGCTGGAGTGGGTTCTGGGAATCTGTTTTCCAAAAGCTTTCTCTGTGATGATAAGGAAAAGTCCAGTTTAGGAACGACCGGAAGTGTAGACAACAGCTTAAACATGAGCTTGATGTAATTTACACCCATACTTAAACATATGAAACCATTTGGGGAGTGGTCCTACTGTGTGTGCGTTCAGTTAGATGGTCCTGGGTTTGTCTGTGTGACCTTAGGCAAGTCACTTAAACTCTAATACTCAATTTCCTCATCTGTAAAATGAAGATAATAGGTAGCTTGTGTAGGTTACATGAGGTAATGCATTTAAAACTCTCTGAGCGTAGTTCCTGGTAACAAAGTGTTCAGTAATTGATAGCTTCAATTAAAAATAATTACCTTGGTTGACTGAGGCACAACCCTTTAAAGAAGATTACTATTATTGATGAATTAAACTCAAGACAGCTTAAATATCTTAAAAAAAAAATCACTTTGCTTGGGGGCATTCTCCTGGGTTATGACAGCACACTGGCTGCCTTTAAGGCCCCCGTGCAACCTGGGTGGTCTGTCAGTTGTTTGAGTTTCAATCTTCGTGAATGTGTAATGTCATTCCTCCCACCTTTCTGCTTTATGAATTCAGAATTTTATAAATTCATAAACCAGTGGCACAAACAGGTCCACACTATAACATCACAAGATATGCTTTGTTACTTTATTTTTTACAAGAGTTGCTGAGGAGCAATTGCCCCTAGGAAATGTTTCATCATAGGGCTGTGAGATTCTCAAGAACTGTCCTAGAAAAGTGGCAGAATTTCCAACACGTTTGATTTCTTTTCTTCTTTGACACCTAGAGTTAGTGATAGTTTTTTCTTTGAGCAGAGAATGAGAATTCTCTTACTGAGAATCTTAGTTTAGGGCACTGAGAAGAGAAAAATAAGGGAGCTGTTTGAGAGCCATCGTCCTCCTACCACGTACTGGTCGGTGATTCAGAGCAAGCTCCACGTGAGGCCTTCCCACTGCTGGTGGGGTTTGCTTTGGCTCGGCTGAGTTCTGAATGGTAATGACAGATGGCTGTTGTGTGGCGGAGCAGCCTGAGGACGAGTTCTGCATGGATTTTTCTGGACTTTTATTTCTCAGCTGATCATTGGATCATATGAAGTTTAGTATACATTGGTGGGATACTTTAGTTGGTGAGAAAAATTTTCTCGATGAGGAATTCTTGCCATTTGTGTGTGAAGGAAGCCCCGGAGGACAAGGCAGCGCCTGCCCGTAGCTGTTTGTGATGGGTCGTTATGTGGGGCACAGGGGCCAGTGGAAGGAAACAGGTGGGATAAGACTGGGGGATGTGTTCTCGTGGGGCTGAGGGTGCGCTGTAGAGAGAGAAGACTGACTTAGTCGCCTGAGGTCCTCAGAACCACAGACTCTGCATTTTCTAAATTGTGGGCAGAGGTCTCAGTTGGAGATACGGATCTTTGGCAGCTGAAGGAGAATATTTTGCTAAACCTATAGATTCAGGAAAACAAAGTGTGCATGTTTGTCTGGCAGGAGGGGAGTGGGCAGGAATGGGGTGGGGGTGGAGGAGGGGCGTTGGCAAATGGGAAGGCAGAGTTAGGATAGGAAGCGAGTTAGTCACCTGAAACGTGGATCCTTAAATGCTTCCTCAGCATTTATATATCCCCAGAAGAAAAACAAATTTAAAAATGAGGATGGACGGTCTCATTTGCAAATGGCCCTCTGAGTACGTGCCTATTTTCAGGGGCGTTCCCCGTAACTTGACAGCAGCCAAGGGCTTGTGTTGGGGCCGAGGCCCGCCCAGCTGCACGGGTAGCCCAGTTCTCCTGTGTGTGGGTGATGCATTGAGGGATTGCGCCATCCTGGGTCACAAAGGATCATTATGGTTGTATTATAATACAGTAATGGAATTCACAGCAGCACCACACAGGAAATTGTAGCACCTGTCCTGAAGAGGCAGCTTGGAAGCAAGTTCAAGGTGGAAACGCTGTCAAAACCCTCTTCTTCCAGGGACCTTCACGGACGCTCCCCCACACACTGACTAGGGATATCGGTTTATCACTTTGAAAAGATAAAAGTGTGCTGAACATGTGGAGGCTTAATGGGAGGATGCCGTGCAGGCTCCCGGAGTTACGTCTGTTATTGCTGTGTTTTTGCAGACGGGGGTCAGCCAGATCTTGCCCCCTTGCCAGTTTTTCTACTGGCATGAGCTACAAATGGTTTTTACTCAGCTTGAGAATGGTCATTTAAGAATTTATTAATGATTGAAAAGAAACCAAAAGAAGACAATGTCGTGACCTGTAAAAATTATGTGAAATTCAGATACTGGCGTCCGTACACGACAGTGTCACTGTAACAAGGCCTCACAGGTGGTTTCCGTGTTGTCCGGGGAAGCTTTTGTGCTGTAACAGTAGAGGGGAGAAGGGACAGAGATGGTATGGCCCATGAAGACTGAAATATTTACTCTCTGGCCCTGTATAGGAAAAGTTTACTAGTGCTTGAGCCAGACTATTGGAAGCAAAGCCCCTCAGTTATGAAATACGGTTATTACTAATCCACAGCCTATGATATCATTCCAGGCTGCAAAAATACCTCCTTTGATCCGTCACAGACCAGGGTTCTCTTGTCGTCCCGTGATGTGTGAAAGGCCTGAAAGTGGAAGTCGAGTGGGGAATTTTGCAAGGACGCTCTTAAATTGAGATCAGGCTCCTGGCTCTAAGGATAAATTTCCAGGCCTTTCTAGAAATAACGCAAGGATTTTCTGTACTGACAGAGGGGTCAGAAATGTTTACAAGTAATGTGACTGGAATTTAGTAAAGTGGTTTTGGGACTTGCTCCTCTGTGCCAGCCTTTGCTAGTTTTTTCAGAATCTGAGGCTGACAACTGACGAGAGGCTGGAAGCAGCAGAATTACCGACACTTTTCAGTTTGAGGTTTGGGTGACAGTTTATGGGCTTCTTAATTGACTTCAACTTGTTGCCCATCCCTAGACATAATAGCAGTGATAATAACAGTTACGCAGTCTCATCCGCACGGCCCCACCTGGAAAGGTTTGCCTAGCCGGCTAAAGCACTTCATTGGATCATCCATTCTGTGTGGAAATGCAGGGGACTGTGCCTTAGGGATTCTCAGCTACACAGGGCTGGGGGCTGCCAGGCCTTTCAGGAGGGAGGAAGCCTGATTCTCTGGCTGCCCGGTTGCTCTTACGTACTGGCACTGGGGCAAGGTGGGGTTTTGTGTCTCCAAGGCAGCCTTTGAGCTAGTGAAGCCCACTGGGGGAGTGAGAGATGTGAAATTAATTTCAGAGGAAGAAATTATTGATGTTGGTAGGTAAGCTTCTGCCTCAAAGAGACGTATGTGTAGTACACGCTACACCAGGTTTTCTTACTCCCAATCAAAGATGCAAAGATGATGTTGGGAAAACAGCATGAACGGCAGACACGCATGTAACACACACTACACGCTGGCCCTGCTCTGAATGCCTCACACCAATTCACTGGATCCTCCACGAGGGTGTGAGCAGACATTGCTCTTCCCGTCTGAGAGGTGGAAACAGGTGCCGGGAGAGAGGTAGGGAGGTGGACCTCTTCTGGGGGAGAGTGTGGAAGAGGAAAGGAACTGACATTCGTGTGCAGAGATCGACTCATCAAGGGGCCAGTCTCTGGTCTCTGCAGTGCTCATCCAGAAGAAAACCTGCTCAGAACAAATGGCCGGAGGAGCAGAGGACAAATCCAAACCTTGTCACACTCAGGGAACTCCGCTGCTCAGCCGGAGCTTGGGCTCAGGGACTTATTTTGAAAAGCGTGGTACAGAGTACAGAGTACCGAGTAGGTTCTCAGCAATATGTTTTGAAAAGTTTTGGATTTTCTTTTGTGATTGCTGATTTGACTTTCCTGATCTCATTCTTTATTGCTACGCCATATAAAGTATCTGTAGAATGATGAGAACATCTTGTTTCTTTTTGTTGTTTGTTTTGTTTTTAACTAAGTACGATGTGAGTGAAGCCCGAGGAATGTATTCCTGTCCAGAGCTGTAAAGTCGGTTAATGGCAGGGACGCAGCTCTCGGTATTTTGTAGATGATGCTTCACCGCCTCAGGTATTGTTCCGGGATGGATGTGATTTAAATAAATGTTATCTTCCTGTTAATATTAAAAAAAAAATACTGGATAGGGAAGAATAAAATAAAAGATTTTAATTTTATAAGAGGTGATGAATAACTGTATGTGAATAGTTGTGTCTACCCACAACTAGTTTAAGAAAAAGGACGTTTCTTCCGAGGTGGCCTGTGAGTGTCCCCTGCCGCTGCTCCTGTGTTTCCCCCATTAGAGGTCCCCAGGATCTCAGTTGTCTGTCTGTTCATACTCTGCTTTTTTTAAGTTTTGCTGGCTGTTTGTATCTGTGAATCAGATGTTGTCTCTCTTTGCTTGGTTTGAATTTTGCATAAATGTCGTCATACCAAATACATTTTTGGTGACTTGTTTTTCTTATAACATCATAGTTTTAGGATTCATATTTGCTTGCCATGTGGAGCTGATGTCTGTTCATTATCACTGATATACAGTGTCCAGTGTAGAAGGCAGCCACTCTCCACCGCCTCTGTTATGGACTCTGGGTCGTTTTTATTAAAGTCTTTTTAAACCGGTGATTGGGAGGACTCATTTAAATGAATTAGTTTTTCTGTCAGAAGAATGGTTCCACAGTTTAGTGCAAATTATTATATCTATTTGTTGAACAAATAGATGTAGTTTCTATTTTGGGACACATACTACCTATTAAACGTGTTTGTTTTTAGTTGCTTTTTTCCCCCAGAGTCGAGCAATGATTGATTTATTTCTTAAAGCAGATCAAGGCATTTATTATAAAAAAACACTGGAAAAAATGCTACCTAATATACTGTTAAAGGTTTTATAAATATTTTAACAAAAAATTTAAAATATTAATTTTAGTTAGAAAGTGAAATACTTTCTTCTCTAAATTAAACATTCTCTAGAGCAATAAACAAATAATATTGCATTTTATAGGCAAGATGGTCTCTTCCCTAATCATGTTTATTTGTACACTGGAAAAGAAATACTCAATTCTAACATTTTTCAGCTTAAAAAAACCCTAAGGAAAAAAAAAAACCTAAGAGCCTTTTGAAATAAGTTTAGGGCAGTCAGGAATGTATGGTTCATTTGGATTTTTCAATTTTTGTTTTTTTATTGGAAAGAAAATCAAAGCCCCGAGTAATGAATGACTTGACAAAGATCACACTGAGGCCTGCTGTGCCCTTTAACTACAACTTCTCTCAAATAATGATATGACTCTGTAGTGTCATTTTTAAATTAGAAGCCACACTATTCTTTTCATAATATTCTTTTGCTTCAGTGCATCTTAATTTGAATATTTAAAAAAACCAAAATCACTAATATAAAGATCTGTAATGACAGTTTGAGGTTTGGATTTTAAACTTGCTTCTCTGATGGCTGTGCTGAGCCTGGAGAGATTTTATTTAGTTCCCAGAGCCTGGTTCTCAGCATCACTGTCTTACAATTGCGCTGCCATCAGAGGTGTTGGAAGACGGGCACTAAGCTTGGAGGTTCCTGCTGTTGTGTCAACAAATAATGGCACAGGCCCCTGTCTGAAAGCTTGTCCACAAACTGTCCCAGGGCTGCCCCTCTAAGAGAGGGCAGCTTTGCAAGGGAGATCTGAATGAGGTCATCTGGAGTAGACTGGGCTGGTGCACAATGAGTTCTGTGAATTTAGGCGGGGTGAGAGGCTTTTCATGCTCTTAGTATCTCCCCCGGCCCTCCTGGTGTCACCGCGCCAGTGCCATATCCAACTGGCTCCCTCTGTCCCATCCTGAGACAGCTGAGATTTGGCATGGAAGCCCCTTACTCCTGCAGGGCTGCTCAGCTCTCCTTGTGCCCGGGCATAGGTTTCAACTTTCTTCTCCTTTAGGAGACTCTCTGAACGCTAGAACCTGGTTTAAGAACTCAGCAGGGGTTGTGATCTGCCAACCTGGCCCCTTTTCTGCTCTGCTGCTCATTTGGTGACTTTGCCGGGCTGTGGTGCTTTCCTGTCCTCAGCTGTGCGTGGGCAGAATAACACCTGTGCGTCTGGGTTTGTTGGGGAGGCTGTGAGCTCCATCTCCTGAATCTTCTGCAGATGAAAGATTTCACCACTGAAAAAATTAGAATCCTAGATGTTTCTGTATGCTTCTACCTGGGAAAGCCAGGGCACATGAGCTGCAGGAAGGTGGAGACGCTGGGATCGCTGGAGTCACACCCCAGCCTGCCTTTCTCCTCTGCTTCCAGCTTATCCAACACCTGCAGTGACTGCCTCTCCTTTGGACCTCTGCGCTTCCTTCAAGCAAGGGTTGTGCCACGTTCATGTCTGTGCCCTGTGTACCAGCGTATGTTTTGGCAGTTAGTGGGTGCTAAAAATAGTGTAACTTTGAACCTTACTAAACTCCATGGTGTTCCTTTCTAATACTTTTCTGACGGTAGGCATATGTCAGCGCTTTTTCTGAAAAATTGAACTTTCTCCTGTTTGGGGAGCTAGTGGCTCACACCTGCAGTTTTCAGATGTGGCTGCTTCCCTCCCGACACGTATTTTTTTGGGAGGGCATGGCCTAAGTATGCATAATAGGAGTCACACTTAGCTGATAGGCTGTGTTATCTGGAATAATCAGCTCCAGTTTGAGAATTTTTAAAAATAAGACATTAGTTTTAGATAATAAAGTAGACCTATTTTTTTTAATTCTCTGAATTCATATTGATTGTACTTCACCGTAAGGATAATAGTTCATTTCAAGTTAATCTGCCCATTTGGGTGGGGGAGTGGGGTGAGACAGCAGCTGTTAACTGGTACATAGCAACTCTTCACAACAGCTTACACATGAAGAAGGAATTGGAGTAATAGAATATGCTGGAATTAGATGAGGACAGGACATGGGATTTGAACTTGCAGTAGTACATAATAACTGTGTCTCCAAAGAGCAGAACCCCTGGCCCCTTGGCCCCAGGATGCCCCAGAAGACAGACGGAAAAGCTGGTGTGATCACCAGCAAGGGGCCTCCAGCTCCTGGAGTTACCACTTCGTTTTCACATGTAAATAAACTCCTGATATGTAGAGACAGAGTAGTTCCTGTGACCTTAGCGTCCCCTGAAGTTCATGATACGGTAATTGCAATACCTTTAAAAACTTTCAGAGAAATAGTGCAAAGAAACCTAAAGAAATTGTGTCCAAGGATATGATCAATTTTATTTTATTTTATTTTTTATTTTTTTGAGACAGAGCCTCAAGCTGTCCCCCTGGGTAGAGTGCTGTGGCATTACAGCTCACAGCAACCTCCAACTCCTGGGCTCAAGTGAGTCTCCTGCCTCTGCCTCCCAAGTTGCTGGGACCACAGGCACCCGCCACAACGCCTGGCTATTTTTTTTTTTTTTGGTTGCAGCCATCATTGTTGTTTGGCAGGCCCGGGCTGGATTCGAACCCACCACCTTAGGTGTATGTGGCTGGCGCCTTAGCCACTTGAGCCACAGGCGCCGAGCCCATTGAGCCCTTTTTAATTTCTTACTGAAGGTCAAGCTATTTGTCCCACCTGCCTACCTGCCCGGCTCAAGTTAGCTTAGGTAAGCACCAGATCTGAATCCTTGGATCCCTTGCTTCCCTTAAGTCTCAAGCTAGTGTCAGCCCCTACCCCTACCCCCAAAGCAAGATGGGATTTCTTCAAAGGGTGTGACTTTTCCATAGAGGCCTGGTTTGCTGTCTCTTGTCTCTTGTTTGCAAGGACAGAAGCATATCCCAAGGTCGACAAGTGGGTGCTATGCCCTGGGATGGCCTGCAGGGGGCAGGAGTTACCAGGTCTAACTGAGTGGCTACCCTGAGGTATGAATGGACCCCACACCTGGCCCTTTAAGACTAATGCTGGGCAGGGAAAGGGGGACCTTTCTAGGTGCCTTTGCATGTATTATCTCATTAACTTTTCACAATAGCCCTCTGGAAGGTGCTACTGGAATTCTCATTTTATAACTGGAGAAACTGAAGCTCAGAAAGATGAACATGTCCACAAAGTCACATAGTTACTAAGCTGCAGGGCAAGATTTGAAGCTAAGTCAGTCGGACTCTACATTACACATTCTTAACCTCTATATCAGTGGTTCTTGACACTGGGTGCAGGTAAGAATTACCTGGAAAGTACTAAACAACACTAATGTCTGGAGCCCACCTAAACCTATTAAATCAGAATTTCTGGGGAAGCTCTCCAGTGCTTCAGTCTACAACCAGCATTGGAATCTCTGCTTTACACTCTGCTGCCTCTGTATGTATCTACCCATTAATTACTATGAACTGGGGGCCGAATGGAGGTTCCTCTCTGGGGTCCTTAGAGAGCACCATCTCGTCAAAAGAATCTCCAGATGGTCTGTTTTTTAGGTTTTGCCTACAGCTCTTCCCTAATCTCCAGACTAAATCACATTCTCAAAGTTTCTGTGTTTCTCTTTCATAGCATTAATCTGAAATATAATTAAATAATTATGTTCATAGCTCTCTGGCCCAGCTGCTAGAATTAAGCTCTCTGAAAGCAGAGATCCGTGTTTAACACATTTCCTGCAACATTCCCATAGCCAGTCACAGTGCCTGGCATTTATACATTGGACAAATGTATATGTGCTGCCGAAGCGAGCACTATACATTGGACAAATGGATGCTTCTTTTTTCCATTTTATTTTGCTTATATTTGTTTTTATTTTTTTGAGACAGAGTCTCATTTTGTCACTCTGGGTAGGGTGCCATGGTGTCATAGCTCACAGCAATCTCAACCTTCTGGGCTCAAGCAATCCTCTTACTTCAGCCTCCCAAGTAGCTGGGACTACAGGCGCCAGCCACAATGCCTGGCTATTTTTTAAAGACAGGGTCTCATGCCTGCCCAGGCTGGTCTCTAACTGGAGAGCTCAAGCAATCTACCCGCCTTGCCCTCCCAGATCTTTTTTTCCATTTTAATAATTACTCATCCAGTACCTAGTATGTACTTCACGCTTTTCCACATGTGCTTTTATAAGCAAGGTAGGGGAAGCTCTGTTTTCCATGAAGGAAACCGAAGGTCAGGAATGGGAGGTGGTCACGCAGTCAGAAACTGGCAGAGTCAGGACTGCAACCCCAAGCTGCTCACTCTATCCTCAGGGCTTGGCCCACTTCCTGCGCTATCCTCCCCCTCCAGAGGTTTGGCCCGAATGAAGTAGCTCAGAAACGCCTCCAGCTTCCTATGTCCCTACCTGTTTTCCCTAATGGGAGTTCCAACGAACCATCCAAAACTGGACAAAGTCCCTGGGAAAGGAGGCTCTCCGGGTTGAAAACTCTTACAGCTGGGCACGTAAGAGCTGGCTGCACCAGCGCCCGGGAGGGGTTCTGCCTCCCAGTCCGTCTCTGGCGCCCCCTGCTGGGAAAATCTGGGTGCAGGGAGACAGGGACGTGTCCTCCCTCTTTCGGGGTATCTGGCTCCTCTGCAAGTGTCAAATGGGACATCTGAGCCTTAAGATGATTCCACATCAAAGCCAGACTCTGGAGGGACCAGGAAGAGCAAGTCATCTAAAAAGTTCCAGCTGTGGGACCTTAAAGATTGCTTTCTATAGCCGGGCGTTGTGGCAGGCACCTGTGGTCCCAACTACTCTGGAGGCTGAGGCAAGAGGATCGCTTGAGCCCAGGAGTTTGAGGTTGTTGTGAGCTAGGACGCTACGGTACTCTACCGAGGGTGAGACTCTGTCTCAAAAAAAAAAAAAAAGACTGTTTTGTAAAGGCCTCTCTGTCTCCGCTTCGCTTGACACCCCAAAGAAGCCGATGAAAGGTCCTCGTTCACTATGAGGCGGAGGAAGAGGAGAACGTTCGGAGACCTCATTCTCTCTGCGCCTGCGCTGCCTCTGTCCTACCCTCCCCCAGGGCCATCTCTGGGTTTCCCTTGGGTCCGGAGAGATGGCACACTGCGAAAGGAGCAGAAGGGTATGATCTGGGCTGTTGGCTCAGCTGCATTGCCGGCCCAGAGCCTCGTCCCATTTCAGTGAGGAGGCAAGTGTGAAAACTGGAGCGTGATGGAGATGTCAGAAGACCTCCCAGGCCCTCAGCTGGAGCCGCAGCTCTCCATCTAGCTGGAATTGCCAGGGGGCAATGAGGATGTGTGCTTGTCCAGCTCACTGCTCTTTGAAAGAGGCATCCATCTCTGCATGCTTGTGCTCGCACGTTTGTGTGTACGTGTGTGAGTGTGTGTGCACACACAAGGCTGGGAGCTGTGAGGCAGCCTGGCTTTGGGGGCCCAAACTAGCCAGTTTCCCCTTCTATGTCTGTTGGCCTAATTCCCAGCTGCAACTGCCATTCTGGGCCCCCCTCCCTGAGGCGATCTCCCTGCAGATTTGGCAGCCAGGAAGGAGGGGCCGAGGGAAGCAGAGAGAACTGGAGTGAGAGAGAGGACTCATTTCTAATCTGATGTGGATGATCCGGCAGCCTTCTTCAGCTCTGCTGCCCTCTGCCACTGGCTCTCCCGCCGATTTGCTCTGTGCCTGGCATTCTCTCCTCTGTCTTCATCTCCTTAAGAAAGTGCCTAGAAAGTTAACCCCCCCCCACACACACACAATCCACCAAAAAAAAAAAAAAAATCAGAGAACAGGAGCAGGCAGACGAGTAAGAGAGCACGCGCAGGAGAGAAGGCTCACGTTGGTCCTGGAGGAGCGGCACAAGCAGAGGGAGGCTGGGGTTGGCAGCAACGGAAGGGGACAAAGGTCCCTTATCCCCCAAGGAGCCACCTTCATGGACCCAGGGATCTCAAGAGGGCCTGCTTCTACTTAGGATGGGCAACTGTGTCAAGTCTCCACTGAGAAATCTCTCAAGAAAGGTATGTTTCTGGAGTTCCCAAGATCTGGGGCTGGGCATTGGAGTATCTTGCTATCTGTCCTAGAGGATGGACTTGGAAGGGGTGAGCATCTGAAGCTTGCTACCCTTCTCGTGGGCTCTAAGCATAGCAGTTTCCCTGTTCCTACTTCCAGACACCCTCTTATCACAGTTTTCTGTGTCCCAGGCTTTGGGTGTGGGAGGAGACTGGACTGTGGGAATTTGCACAAGATTTAGAAAAGAAGCCATGTAGCTTTGGGGCTTTGGGGATGTAAAATAGAAAGCATGGACTCTAAGGATATCAGTGGACAGACTCTTTTGAAACTGGCAGGATCTAAAGACCCTTTCTTGGAAGCAGGACCAGGAGCTCATTCATATCCTTCAAGGTCTGTGGTGATCTCTAAGCCCTCAGAATTGTGGATTTTAACATAGATCCATTGCTACTGAGAGCAACCAAGGAGGATATCCTCTTCTATCCCCAATAATTGAGTTAAGTTAGAGAATCTCAAGTAAGCCTAGACTGGTTCAGGGCCCACGAAGTGTTTCCATTAAGAAATACGATGCCCAGGAGACATGTTGAGCATAGGTGTGTATGTCACTTTCTGTAGTGGACTTACTACTTATATACTAGGATAATATATATATATATTTTGCAAGAATTCCTTTTGGGAGGCAAATAGTCATCTCTAAAGCATCCTTCATGCAAAGCTGGGATCAGATATATAGGGTTTAGTTTAAGGTGGGCTCTGCCTGTTTTTCTAGCCGTCTGCAGTCAGGCCATAGAATAGACTCATAGTAAGATTTTATTTAAAGGAAGAAGGAATGAAAGTGATGTTTCCTCTAATTCTTCCATTTTCCAGACAAGGAACTTGATCGCCTTTCGGGGGGTTAAGAGACTTACCTAAGGTCTCAGGTCAGCTACTGGTACTTCTTTCCCCATCCAATCCTATTTCCTTGGTCAGTTTGACAGCCTCTCAATTTAGGACACTTTGGGCTTTTCTGCTTGTCGTCTTCTCATTTGGCTAAGCTGCTCACATCAAATTCCTTTTAATCTTTGCTCTTCCTTGGATGCTTCTGAAGGCTGATTGTTTCTCCTGAACATCCCCCTCCCCCAAATCTATTATCTCCTTAGGGATACCCTCTGCATCAATAGTAACCTCCATGCTGTTTCAAAGAAGCAGAAACTGATGTGAATTAATCTAGAGGACCTCTAGGCAAAAGCCCTTATAATGGGTTTTGTCTAGAGCTTGAAGAGGTGGATTTAAGAATAAGAACTATCCTTCTGTCTCACCACCCATCTTCTCTTACACAGCAGAGTGCTTAAGAGTCAGACTACCAAGGTCTCCTCTTTGTAGCCATGTGATCTCGAGCAAATTAACCTCTTTGTTCCTCAGTTCTCTTGTCCATCAACTAGGGATACTGATATCTACCTCTTAAGGTGATTGTGAGAATTAAATAAAGTGCTATGCACAGTACTTGGCATATAGTACTAAATAAATGTTCATATTATTGTCACAATCATAATTTTATCCACTCTGGGTTTTAGGGAAGAGGGATAGTGGAGAAATGGAAAATAGGAGAGGTTTTGAGCCCATAGAGTAAGGTAAATGAAAACTTAATGTATTCAATTTCATTTTTTTAATAGCAAAAATAAGTGCTTTTTACTGAATATCTGTAGCATATCTAACATGTTCTCTCATTTGTTCTTCTCCACTAAGTATTTATTTGGCTGTTTTCTAAAGAAAGGAGCTGGCCTCAGAGATAAGAGCCTTCCTAAGAACACACAGTAGACAGGAAGCAGAGCTGGAATTTAAACCCTGGTCTGCATGAAATCAGAGCTGATATTTTATTTTTATTTTTTCCTCTATGAGAGGCTCCCCCTCTTTTTCTCCTGCTGTCAGAAAATGTTATTCATAGATTTCTGGATCTGACCTTAGAGGTTGTCTAGTCTCAAATCCCACTCAGGGCGGCAGTCCCCTCTCCCGTCTCTCACTGACCATTCATGCATTCAGCTTCTCCTTGAAAACCTTCAGTGAGAAAGAGCTTCGACTTACATACTCTTGGTCAGTTTGTTGTTAGAAAGCTGTTAGGTCACAGGGCATGCTGGCCCTTCCTGTTGCCATGCCACACTCAGGAGGCGTCCCCCTGGTGCCAGGAGACATTGTGAGTCTGTGGGCTGCTGACCACTTGGCTTCCTGAGTGGCAGCTGGGCAACTGGGCTCGGTGAGAGAAGGCCTGCTCCAGGGTGTGAGCTGGGTAGCACCAGGCTGTCAGGTGTCATCATTGGCTGGAGGAGAACCGCAGCCTCTGGGGCAGCTTGGTGCCAGGCAGTATTATGATCAAGAGATATTGTGGAAATTCCCCAGACACCACGGCTCATTCTTCATGGGAGCAAATTTCTCTCCATCCTTTTCATTTCTTTCCTGATTGGCAGATGTTCCCCCACTTCCTCTGGAGCCAGAAGTAAGTGCCTCCTGGCACCCAGCATCTCTGAAGTTACATCACCACCACCACCACCAATATCATCATCATCATCATCACTATGGCAACCCCATCTATTCTGCTCTTCCCATGCTCTAGGCACTATGCAAAGCACTTTCTGTGCAATAGCTCCTTCATTTCTCACAGAAATCCTGTGAGTAGTCATGATTGTCCTGGTTGTGCAGAGAAGGAAGCTGGAGCACAGAGAGGTGAAATGACCTGCCCAAGGTCACACAGCAAGCAGGTGGCAGAACCAGAATTTGTCTCTAAGACTGCTTGAGTCCAAAGCAAGCATACTAAGCTGCCTCTCAGAGCTCTCTCCGTTCCTCAGTTGTGCTCTCTTTGAGCCAAGTGAACAAGATTCTGCCAGGAACTACAAGACTGACTTTCTACAGATATCTCCTGAGATCATTTCCTGGGGTTAGGTCACTATCTACTTCAAGGCTTCCTTTGATCCACCCACCCAGTTGGGAAGGTGTCTGTTGTCCTGCCCTAGCTCTAGCCCGGGGTCACAGAAGTCTGTGTGAGTGCTGCTGCAGCTCTGAATCTCGCCTCTTTGGGGTGTCATACTTGAATGGGCGGTTGACCTGTCTGATGTTCCTTAAGTTCTGATATTACCTAAAAATGCACTGACCACTGATTTGCACTCACCACACTTGAGCCTTTGGCTGCATTCTTTTGCCTTGGGTCTGAGTTGCTGCTTCCTCTTTGAGGAACCAGAATACTGCACCTCTCTCCCTAGGCCTGGAAGGGATGTAGGTAATTGGAAGGGGGCCTTGATCTATAGCCCTCAGGGTGAGGCTTTGGGAAGAAGCAGGACAGCACAAGGTGCTGTGGGGGATTGTTCTTCTCAGGCTGGAGGGACAGGATGCCCTGAGTCTTAGGATCTTCTCCTACGCATGGCCTTCTTTGCCCTGGAGGAGCCTGGCTGCACATGGAGTGCAGTAGGACAGAAGTGTTAGGGTCCTCAGACAAAGACAGCCCTCAGGATTTCAGCTATTCTTGGGAAAGTTCTCCAAAACTCCATACTGAGGGGAGGCATCCAAGCTCAAGGCTTAAGGCAGGATGGTGTGACCTGGTTTCTGGAAAGGCTTCTGGGGAGGCTGGGAGAGAACTGAGTGTTGTGTCTGGATGTGCTGTTGTCCTAAGGGGAAAAGGCCTGTGGGCAGTGCTAACTTTTTATAGCTGCATGGGAACCTTTGGGAAGGAGGATGGGTTGGCCAGGGACTGGGATCTATATTCAGTAAGCAGAGGAGGCCCCTGCCCAACCCCTGGAGGTCCAGCACTCTGGGCCAGGCATGGAGCCAGGGAAGGAAGGAGGGAGGAAAAGAGACCTGCCAGATGGCAGAGAGCGTCTAGTCTTGAGGTCACAAACCGAGTGGAATCTAACCCACAGATGTGTCTCGTTTAGCCCACCTGGTGTTTTAAATCAGAAGATCTGGCACCCCTGGCCTGGATTAAGTAGTGCTGCCCCTTCAGAGGGGGTACAGTCCCCATTTTTCCCCAGACTCCTCCTCTTACCCCTGCCTGCTTCATTTATGTCAGCAGTGGCTTCTGTATTTGCAGCTTCTAGTCTGATGGGCCAGTGAGCCTGTTCTCTGTATCACCAGCTCTGATCACCTTCATAGCCTACCATGAGGAGCCAGATAGAATAGGGCAAAGTCATGTTCAGAGCTGGTAGAAATGACTTAGCCCTGGAGACTGATTGAGCTGGAATGTTGGGAACATTTTGGGAAAGGACATTGATCCATTAGGTTCTGAGAGAGCGCTTCCCTTTGGTTAGAACTGAAGCCTCCCTCTGTCTGTGCCTGTTACACACGAGTGTGTGATTCTGTCCATACATATGTGTTAGTGTGAGTGTGCGCTGCATGCAAGTACCACACAGTGGGTATCACATTCCGCTCGCCCCAGAACAAATGTCTCAGTCAAGGATAGAAGACTGCATCTGTTGGATCACTGTGATGGCCCCCTGGGCATCCTGAGGGCTCTCTGAACCCTGCTACTCAACTCCCAAGGATCTTCCCTTGAGGAGAGCCCCTTCTGGGACCAGGAACCTGGCTGGGCAGGGAGGTGACATCGTGCCTCTTTTTTGTATTTGCTTGATGCTGGCGGAAGATGTGCCAGGAGGAGCAGACCAGCTACATGGTGGTGCAGACGAGCGAGGAGGGGCTGGCGGCTGGCGCCGAGCTCCCCGGACCGCTCCTGATGCTGGCTCAGAACTGCGCTGTCATGCACAACCTGCTGGGCCCTGCCTGCATCTTCCTGCGCAAGGGCTTCGCTGAGAACAGGCAGCCTGTACGTAAGTTGGCCCAGTGGAGCCCCCTGAACTTGGCTTCATAGGGCATGAGGAGATACTGGGAAGAAGAAGAGGTCTGTACACAGCAGCCCCTGTGCCCTAATGGATATACCTCACACCCCCAACTCATGAATCTGAGTCCCAGACTTTCTCATTCATGGCCACAAAGTCCATATCCACTGGCAAGAAATAACAACAGCAGGTAAATTGTTTCTGAAAACAATTTTGGTGTGTTGATGGATTGCCTTGTTTAAGCCTCAGAGCAACTGCAAGAGGTAGGTACTTTTATCATGCCCATTTTACAGATAAGGAAACTGACTTGGAGAGGCGTAATAACATGCTCAAGGTAACAGCCAGTAGGTGACAGAGGTAGGATTCAAACTCAGATAGTTTGGCGAAAAAGCCTCCCATGCTCTTAAAGACAATTCTGTATACAGAACTATCTAGTAGAACTTTCTATGATGATGAAAGTATTCTAAGCTCTGTGATGTTCAGTACAGTAGCCACTAGCCACAGGTGGCTATTGACCACTTAAAATGTGGCAAGCAGAACTAAGGACCTGAGTTATTAATTTTATTTCATTCAAATTCAAATTTACAGAGTCAAATGTGACTAGTGGCTACCATATGGACAGCCTCCTAAAGGCATCTGAAGAGTCATGGGAAGGAGGTAATAACGGTGATGTTATAAATACAAACATCTGCATATTCTAAACACTTCATGTAGCTTGTTTCACAGAACGTGCACAGAGGCCCTGGGGTACTGGTGAGGTAGGTACTGGCATTAACCTATTGTTCAGATGAGAAGACTGTGGCTCAAAGAGCAGATTTGACCTGCCCCATGTCTCACTACTAGGAAGTAGCAGATCTGGGCTTTGTACTCAGGTATGTCTACCTCTGAGCATTTTTTCCAACCATATAAATTGGGGAGAAATGAATGTTTATGATCCAGTCCCCCTCAATTCTCCTGAGTCAGTGCTCACGGTTTTCCTGCCCCAAGGGTGAGCTTCTATGTACATAGCTCTGCTGCTTTACATGGGGGAGTGTGACCTTCGGACCAGCCTCCAGGGCTCTGATCTCAGGTGCACTGAGAAAGGACACCTGGTTTTGCTTCTTCCTGGGCTCTGGGTGGGCAAGAAGAACAGAGGGGCTGCCATGGTGGTCAGCAGCACTGTTACCCTCCTAGTCCTGCAGAACAGGGCCCTGGAGAAGTGGGAGGGGGCCTTGAAGCCTTGTGGGTAGGAAAGGACTTGCTATGTCCCAGTAGCTGGTCCTTGCGAGTGTGCCCTGCACATATCTATACTGACATGTACTTGCTTTCACATACTGGTGGGATGACCTATTGCAAAAGAAAATATCCTTCTTGGGCTCAGCGCCTGTGGCTCAATTGGCTAAGGCGCCAGCCACCTACACCTGAGGTGGCAGGTTTGAACCCCCAGCCCGGGCCCGCCAAACAACAATGATGGCTGCAACCAAAAAGTGGCCAGGCGTTGTGGCAGGCGCCTGTGGTCCCAGCTACTTGGGAGGCAGAGGCAGGAGACTCGCTTGAGCCCAGGAGTTGGAGGTTGCTATGAGCTGTGATGCCATGGCACTCTACCCAGGGGGATAGCTTGAGACTCTGTCTCAAAAAAAAACCCCAAAAAAAAAAAAGAAAATAATTAGTCATATTATTTCTGTTTCTCTCTGTCTCTTCAGTAAGCCTCTTTTCAAGTAAGACTAAACCACTCTGCTCTAATAATCTGATTATATGGTGGTGCCTTGCAGGCAAAAAGGCACAGAGTATCTGTTAAGAATAAGAAAAGGTGGGTCGGTACCTGTAGCTTAAGCGGCTAGGGCGCTAGCCACATACACTGGAGCTGGTGGATTCGAATCCAGCCCAGGCCCGCCAAACAACAACAACCATAACCAAAAAATAGCTGGGCATTGTGGTGGGCACCTGTAGTCCCAGTTACTTGGGGGTCTGAGGCAAGAGAATCACTTAAGCCCAAAAGTTTGAGGTTGTTGTGAGCTGTGATACCATGGCACTCTACCTAGGTCAACAGCTTGAGACTCTGTCTCAAAAAAAAAAAAAGAATAAGAATAAAAGAACATCTTTAGAATTCGAGCTGAAAATGGAGTTCATTTAAGTGCCAGAGATTTTCTTCCTGTATTTCAAAGTCCTTCTTATTTTCCTCCCTTTATATTGTAGGGTGGATGATGTGCCTCCAGGAATATCACTGCTTCCTGATAATATTCTACAGGTTCTAAGGATCCAGTTGCTACACTGTGTTCAGAAAATGGCAGACGGGTTAGAAGAGCAACAACAAGCCTTGTCAGTTTTGCTTGTCAAGTTCTTCATTATTCTTTGCAGGTATCTGGTTAAAAAAAAAGTAAAAAAGAATAAAGAAAACCGAAAACCTGTCAATGTTATAATAATTATTATCAAAAGAATCATTTATTGATTATTAATGATGTTTATAGTTACATGAAGCTTTAAAGAATGAGTGCACCTGGCTCAGCGCCTGTGGCTTAAGTGGCTAGAGCACCAGCCACATACACCTAAGGTGGTGGGTTTGAATTCAGCCCGGGCCTGCCAAACAACAATGATGGCTGCAATCAAAAAATAGCCAGGCATTGTGGCGGGCGCCTGTGGTCCCAGGTACTTGGGAGGCGGAGGCAGAAGACTCGCTTGAGCCCAGGAGTTGGAGGTTGCTGTGAGCTATGATGCTATAGCACTCTACCCAAGGGGACAGCTTGAGGCTCTGTCTCAAAAAAAAAAAAAAAAAGAATGAGTGTACCTTTTGCAGTAGCCTTGTGGTTTGTTAGTATATTAGAAAGGCTTTTCCCCCCAACAATTAAAGAAAAAGGAAGGTTTTTAGTTGTTATACCCAATTACATTCAGGCAAGATTTAAAATAATTATTAGAGTAAAGTCAATGACAGGAGTTTTTCTTTAACAAGAAATTCTTTTTTTTTAGAGACAGAGTCTTACTTTATCGCCCTCAGTAGAGTGTTGTGGTGTCACAGTTCACAACAACCTCAAACTCCTTAGGGCTTAGGTGATTCTCTTGCCTCAGCCTCCCAAATAGCTGGGACTACAGGTGCCCGCCACAATGCCTGGCTATTTTTTGTTGCAGTTGTCATTGCTGTTTTAGCTGGCTGGAGCCGGGTTCAAACTCGCCACCCTTGGTATATGGGGCCGGCATCCTACTCACTGAGCCACAGGCACGACCCAAGAAATTCTTAACACTGTTATTTTCTTACCTATAATTACATATACATTTTTATTACTGTGCATTATTATTTGTGTAAATGTATTTTTCAAGTCTTTCATTTTATCATTTTACCAAAAAAAAAAATCCCCTAGATATCATATTTTCTAGATTTATAGATTAGGTCTATGGTACTTAGGTTTTAAGTGTACTTAAAGTATCAACTCAGAAGCTTAGTAGAAATACAGTATTTGAACTTAAGGAAATTTTGATTCCAAATGGCTCAGGTATCTAGATTATTCAAAGATTCCACATTAATCTGCATAAAAATATGAGAGTATTGGTTAAGGGCAGCATACCTCTTGAAATCTTCTTTTTTTTTTTTTTTTTTTTTTTTTGGTTTTGAGACACATTCTCAAGCTGTTGCCCTGGGTGGAGTGCTGTGGCATAACAGCTCACAGCAACCTCCAACTCCTGGGCTTAAATGATTCTCTTACTTCAGCCTCCCAAGTAGCTGGGACTATAGGCACCCACCACAATGCCCAGCTATTTTTTGGTTGTAGTTGTCATTGTTGTTTGGCAGGCCTGGGCTGGATTTGAACCCGCCAGCTCTGGTATATGTGGTAGGTGCCTTAGCCACTTGAGCTATAGGCACCGAGCTTTTTTTTTTTTTTTTCTTGAGGCTGAGTCTTAACCTTGTTGTTCTGGGTAGAGTGCTGTGACATCTTCATAGCTCACAGTGACCTCAAACTCCTGGGCTTCAGCAATCCTCTGGCCTCAGTCTCCCCAGTAGCTGGGACTACAGCTGTAGTCAGCTAGTTTTTTTTTTCTGTTTTTAGTAGAGACAGAGATTTGCTCTATCTCAGGCTGGTCTTGAACTCCTGAGCTCAAGCAATTCACTCTCTTTGGCCTTCTGTAGTGTTAGAATTATATGTGACCCACTGCACGTGGCTTGAAGTCTATCTTCTTTTTACAAGCCATTTCTTAGAATATACAGTGTTTGTTTTATAAATATTTTGTAATTAATTAGTAGATTAATGGGGACTTAATTTACCTCTTAGTCATCATTGACTCAATTGCTTGTTGCTTTTGGTTACAAGAATTGCAGAATGATTGAGCAATATAGGAGCATTTCACTCCTACAATTGAGGCTCTCCTAGAGCCTTAGACATATTTCTGTTTGTGTGTTTTTTCTTATCCTTACAATTTAGATATCCATTGTGTTTAGATTTTGGTAAAAGAGGAAAGCATTGGAATGTTAACACATTTTTTGAGTTTCTGAATGTTTTTAAGTAGGAGATAGTTTATGATGATCAATTCAATGTTCAATAGCAGCTAATCATGGAACCTGACTTCACTTTACTTTCTTTACGCTCCTTTTAAAAATTTTAGTAGTCTTTATGTTTTAGAGCAGTTAAGATTTACATAAAAATTATGAATACAGACAATTCCCACATATTCCTTTCCCCAGCCCCCAATTGCCCCTATTATTAACATCTTGCTTTAGTGTGGTTTGTTACAATAGACGAACCAATATTGATATATTATTAACTAAAGTCCATAGTCTACATTAAGAGATCACTATTTGTATTATATATAATTGTGTGGGTTTTGACAAATACAGATTGTCAAGTACCCACCATTATAGCATCATACAGAATAGTTTCACTACCCTAAATATGGCCTGTGTTCCACCTGTTCATTCCCTGCAACTCCCACCCTAACCTCTGGCAACCACTGATCTTTTAATTGTGTTTGTAGTTTTGCCTTTTTCAGAATGTCATATATTTGGAATCATATAGTGTATAGCCTTTTCAGACTGTCTTCCTCATGTAGCAGTATGCAGTTAAAGCTCCTCCACATATTTTTGTGGCTTGATAGTATATATATATTTTTATCACTGAATCGTATTCCACTTAGGGATGTAGCACACCTTTTTTCTTCATTCACCTGTTGAAGGGCATCTTGGTTACTTCTAATTTTGGGCAATTACAATCATATCTATAAAGCTGCTATAATATTTCATTCACAAACTGGAATTTATACTATCAAGCAAAAATCTCATACCTCATAGTTCACACTCTGTATCAATCATTGTTTGAAATACAAAATCTCATCATTGTCATGTATGTTAGAATGCAAGTAATTCAACTTGTATTTTTATTTTTCATACCGTTTCTTTCTAATGAACTGACTATTACATTTCCAAAGTTCTGAAATGGCCAACAGACCATAGAAAGATAATTCTTTAGGTGCCTGCTTGAAACCAACAGCTTCAGCAAACTGCTGGCCTTGATTCAGGGCCAACTATTTTTTTTTTCTTTGTAGTCACAGAACTATCATTGATTATTTCGTGTCTTAAGTGTAAAAGCAGGCATATATAGAGTTTGGGAATATGAACTGTGCCTGAAATAAATTCAAGTGATTTAAAACTGTTAAAATTTACTCTGAAACTGTATTTGTGTAACTGGGTTTATGGTTGTCAGGACTGGTAATATATATATAATTGAAAGTTCTCTGAATTAACTTCCATATAGAATACAATGTTTATGAAAGCTAAATAATAAAAATATACTTATTTGAAGCTGATATTTTCAAAACTGAAAAACTGAAGCAAATGTTTGAGGATTACATCGGTAAAAGATTATTTTTAAGAAGGAATATTTGGTAATTAGTGATGGTATAAAAATAGATTGACTTTTCACGAGTTTGTTATCTTAAAATTCATTATAAACAGTATCTCCCCCTCCCCATTACGTGTATCCAGAGTGAACTGTTTGCTACTAGTACCTAAATGGATGCTAATCAGCATGTACTTTGCAAACATTTTCCGGTTATAGTAGATACATGAGTCTTGAGATATATTTCACATTCTTGGTGGCAAAGTAATTATATAACTGTATTGATCTTGTGTTTTAATAGAAGTCATTTACAGTCCAGTGTCCTGGCAGGTGCCTAAAGTTATAGCTACTCGGAACCCTGAGGCAGGAGGATGGCTTGAGTTCAGGAGTTTGAGATTACTGTGAACTAGGCTAGCACCATGACACTCTAGCCCATGTGACAGAGTGAGTCTCAAAAAAAGAAAGTTATTTGCATTTTGTTTGCTAACCTATTCTCAAAATCCAAGTTGAATACATAGACAGAGGTTTTATTTGTTTTTTGAGACAGTTTCACTTTCTTGCCTAGGCTAGAGGCAGTGGTGTCATCGTAGCTCACTGTAACTTCAAACTCATGGGCTTGAGCGATACTCCTGCCTCAGCTTTGTGAGTAGCTGGGACTACAGGCTCATGCCATCACATTTGGATAATTTTTCTATATTTGTGGAGATATGGTCTTGATGTGTTGCCCAGCTTTTGTCTCAAGCTCTTGGCCTTGGCCTCCCAAAGTGCTATTATTATAGGAGTGAACTACCAAGCCCTGTCTAAACATCCATTTTATTGACTGTTTCATATATAAAAAATATTTAAAATTCTCTTTTATTCACAGAAATCTATCAAATGTGGAAGAAATTGGGACTTGCTCATACATTAATCATGTCATCACCATGACAACACTCTATATTCAGCAAGTAGGTGTGAACTAATATATCTATTTATTTGTTTGTTTTTTATAATATAGTCAAGATAGTTAAATGTTTTCCCAAGAGGTAATAATGAAGAAGAGAATTAAAATCATTGTTGGGTAATATATATTTTGGAAATCTTATACGTATTTTCTAAATGTAGGTAAGTAGTTATTAATATATAATATTATTTTAATCAAAAGTTAATTTGTTTTATGTGATGTAATTTATGATTTTATATATTTATTATTATATTTATTTATTATTTATTTATAATTTATTTATTATATATTATTTATTATTATATTTATTATGTCTTTTACTGAAAACATTAATTTTTAAAAAGATGTCTGGCTATTTATTTTAAACCTATCCTAGGATATATCTAAAATTTGAGAGAACATATCCAGTCCATTTGATTAAATGACTCTTGTAGTCTTAAAGAATAAGTTGGGCTTATTTGAATAAGCGCAATCTGTTGTCAGATAATGAATAAAACATGTGTTTAATTTTATGTTTTAATTTTATTCTCAGTTAAAAAGCAAAAAAAAAGAGAAGGAAATGGCAGATCAGACATCTATTGAAGAATTTGTGATTCATGCATTGGCATTTTGTGAAAGTTTATATGATCCATATAGGAACTGGAGACATCGAATTTCAGGGTATGTTTTATAAATTACAATATTCATTTAAAATCTGAATGTCATTTGTGATAGTTTCAGGCAAGTGTTCTATATGAAAATGATTGGAAAGATATATAAGATGCATATATTTAATTCTGAGCTAGAGAACTACATTGGAGAGAATGAATTAGTGATAAATGCTATTTTCAGATAATTACAGGAAGTATACTCCAAACTTGTATTTTACAATGCAGTTGAATACTAATAATCTAATAGAAATATGAAAAGCACAGTAGCATCAGGGTGGGTGCAGTGACTCATGCTTGTGATCCCAGCCCTTCGGGAGACCGAGGCAGGTGGATTGCCTGAGCTCAAGTTGCACAAGTTCAAGACCAGCCTGAGCAAGAGCTAGACCCTATCTCTAGCAAACTAGCCAGGCATTGTGGCGGGCACCTGCAGTCCCAGCTACTCAGGAGGCTGAAGCAAGAGAATAGCTTGAGCCCAAGAATTTGAGGTTGCTGTGAGCTGTGACACCATGGCACTCTACTGAAGATAATAAAGTGAGACTTTGTCTCAAAAAATAAAAAAAGAAAAGCACAATAGCATCAAATAGAGCATACATATTTTTCATGAAAATTTTTCTTTTATATAAAATATTTCATAGTTAAAATTCTCTTTAGCAATATTCTGTCCTTTTAATTTTAATTGTGGAACTTGTGTCAGGAAACAGAAGCCACTCTAGATGTTTAAAAAAAAGAGATAATTAAAAAGAAATTGTTAACAAATAATAGAGAATTGAGGAAGCAAAAATAGGACACTGAATTAATGCAGAGATATTGACTTTAGGAATCAGCTACTTTCCCTAAAAAGGAAGAATGAAGGAACAAAAGGAAGAGGAGTTACTAGAATCTAGACTTTAAGAGGCCGTACAGCTCTAGGGTTCAGACCACTAAGGAAGGAGGGTTGCTTAGCTCAATAGTTCTCAACCTGTGGGTTACTTATTCTTTCTCCTTCCTGCCCTCTACTCCCTGGCTAGGGGATTCATTGTGGTGAAGACATGGTGTTAGCATTGCCTGAGTCAGGGATGGAAAGCTGGCCCCTGACGTCTCCAGAATTAGCTAATAGCATTGGCTAGAAGGCCTGAGACAAGCATATCCACTAGTTTGAAGCCCCTGAAGAAAGGCCACCTCTCATACAATTCCAAAGGATCCTTTCTTATCTGGAGCAGGATTGTGGTATTTATGTATCTGTATAGAAAAATTAGAAAATCTGGCAGGATGTAAACCCTTTGCCCATTCACTACCCCCAGCACTGATTTCCTGTTTTATGTACATGAAAGGGGGATGATTGGCTCGGTGCCCATAGCACAGTTGTTATGGCACCAGCCACTTACGCTGAGGCTGGAAGGTTCGATCCTGGCCTGGGCCTGCTGAACAAATGCAACAAAAAATAGCCAGGTGTTGTGGCAGGTGCCTGTAGTCCCAGCTACTTGGGAGGTTGAGGCAAGAGAATCACTTAAGCCCAGGAGCTTGAGGTTGCTGTGAGCTGTGACGCCATGGCATTCTACCCAGGGTGACACAGTGAGACTCTGTCTCAAAAAAAAAAAAAAAAAGAAAAGGAATGATTGCCCTATCAAAGCCACAAGGCCACACTCCCTTGCAAGACAGATAGAGGAAGGGTTTTTACCATAGCTACCCTTTCCCCGTTAGAAATCAGGTATTCTCTTAAAAAAAGATCAAAATACTTAAATATGAAAAAACAAAGAGAATTGGATAAGGAGAGACTAGGAAGAACAGGAACTGAAATTTCTTAGGAAAGGCCTCACATGTCCTGCCCCCTTCCACACTCTACCCCCATTAATGGGCTTGGGGTTGGGGTTACATAGGGAGTTTGCAGTGACATAGCCCCTGGAAATAGGCATAACCTTGGAAAGCAGTGTAGCAGCAAATGGCATATAATATGATTTCTAATGAATCTGGATGTTAGATCTGGATCTTAGAACCCTTTATTCTGCCATGAGGGAGTCCTGCTGTGCTTATTCTGCTTGGCTTATTCTATGGTCAGTTCCCTTTTATTCTCAACTTTTTTTTTTTTTTTTTTTGAGACAGAGTGTCACTATGTTGCCTTAGCTAGATTGCTGTGGCCTTACAGCTCACACAAAGCAACCTCAAACTCCTGGGCTTAAGCTGGGACTACAGGAACCTGCTACAACGTTTGGCTGTTGTCATTGTTATTTAGCAGGCCCTGGACCAGCTCGAACCCGCTGGCCTTGGTGTTGGTAGCCAGCACCTTGCCCACTGAGTTAAAGGTGCCAAGGCTATTCTCAACTTTAAAGTAATTATAAGGAAAGTAATTTCAAGAGCTCAATTATGGTCATCAAGAAGACATCTTTTTTTTTGAGACGGAGCCTCAAGCTATCCCCCTGGGTAGAGGGCCATGGCATCACAGCTCATAGCAACCTCGAACTCTTGGGCTCAAGCGAGTCTCCTGCCTCCGCCTCCCAAATAGCTGGGACCACAGGCGCCCGCCACAACGCCCGGCCATTTTTTGGTTGCAGCCATCATTGTTGTTTGGCGGGCCCGGGCTGGGGATTCGAACCCGTCAACCTTAGGTGTACGGGCACCATTCTTATTGGCCAGTTTGAATCAAGCAGGAGATGCTATTCCAGCCCTTACAGAACTACAGGATTTCACAGAACTTGGAATACAAATTCCCAAGAGCTGAGTCACCATGGAGAAGCCCTTAAGGTTTATCCTTGTGGTCTTTTTTAGAAGACCTGTTCTCCTAGACCTCACCTTTCTTGGATATCCTCTCTTAGGAGCATTTCAGATTTTGGATTTTTGGATTAGGGATACTTAGTGCATAGATGATAACATGAAATAAATTTTCCTTCACATAAACCTTTTCAAAATAGAGTGTAGGGTTATATTAAAGCCGTCCTCAGCAAGTCCTTGGCAGTAACGTATGCAACTCTGTGCCCCCAGCCTCTTTTGCCTCCCTCTGGGTGAATCACTTCAGGTCTCGGCCTCTGAGTTTAGGCACAGAAAAGCTAGTGCCCGCAGAAAATGAGCCCCCCACACTGTGGTCTGCTTGTCTAGGCAGCAGCTATGTAAACTCCTTGGCTGCCTTACTGATGATTGGTGGAAGAACAATTGAAAACAAACTTTTCTTTAATTAAATCACCTGCAGAGTTGACATATGCTAGTAGCATGACTCATGGTTTTTCTTCCTCTAGATCAGCAGTTCTCAACCTGTGGGTTGTGACCAGCAGGAACTGTATTAAAGGGTCGCAGCATTAACAAGGTTAAGAGCCACTGCTCTAGATAATCACCACGTCTGTCTCTGGTTCAGAACAACTTACACAGCATGCTGCAGTAGTGAGAGCCTTGGCTCCTGCCCTTCGGGGCGTGGCAGGGTGCTGGGGTAACCCAGGCTTCTCTCACTCAGCCAGGTAGCTTTTCTCTCAAGCCTGAACTAGATAGAGCTACTCTTCTATCCTGAGCTGGAGAGAAATCACCATCTTTCAGTCTTGGAAGGGACTAATTTGAAAGGTTGATGGGATTCACACAACATGGTGGGCAGAGCTGACACTTTCTGGAGAGGAGTGTGTTTATTTTGAGAAAAAGGAGCCTGATAGAGTCACCATGTCTAATGGGAAGAGAGTCCAAGCTCATTTCCCTTACTGGACAACAAAATCTAAATGTTTTCCGTTCTATTTAATGATATTGCACATAAAATGAGGTCTGAAATAAAATTGCTGTATAAATGTTTAATTAGGCTCGGCGCCTGTGGCTTAATCGGCTAAGGCGCCAGCCACGTATACCTAAGGTGGCAGGTTCAAATCCCCAGCCCGGGTCCGCCAAACAACAATGATGGCTGCAACCAAAAAATAGCCAGGCATTGTGGCAGGCACCTGTAGTCCCAGCTACTCAGGAG
>CAUYQV010091566.1:0-28861 GCA_963574575.1 Galagoides demidoff
TGTGTTCACCTGACAAAAGAGCCTTCTTAAAAAGTTACTAATCGCAGCTCAATTCACAATTGCTAAGATATGAAATCAACTCAAGTGCCCAGCAACCCTTGGATGGATTAATAAATGGTGGTATATGTACACCATGGAATACTACTCAGCCATAAAAAAGACAGAGCCTTTTTATGTTTTGTGGAGTTTTTTTTTATCACAGCTCATAGCAACCTCCAACTCCTGGGCTCAAGCGAGTCTCCTGCCTCCGCCTCCCAAGTAGCTGGGACCACAGGCGCCCACCACAACGCCCGGCCATTTTTTGGTTGCAGCCATCATAGTTGTTTGCCGGGCCCGGGCTGGGGATTCAAACCCGCCACCTTAGGTGTACGTGGCTGGCGCCTTAGCTGATTGAGCCACAGGCGTCGAGCCTTTTATCTTTTGTAGTAACCTGGATGGAGCTGAAGAACATTGGCCTTAGTAAGTATCACAAGAATGGAAAAGCAAGACTCTAAGGTACTCAATACTAACATGAAACCAATAGAAAAATAACTACATGCCACACAAAAGAACACAATGAAATTCAAGAGGGGAGGAGGGGGAGTAGGGAGAAAGGAGGTGGAAGGGATAAAAAGAAATATCAAAAAAATAATTTTCTGAGGAGGAATTTTTTTTTGCCAGTTGTCCATTGAAGAGGAGAAAAGGAAAAATTCCCCTCTGGAGCTTCTTTCTCCTGTTAATTAGCATCTATGCTGTGGAGAGCTAACTCCTCTCTCTTCTCATCTAGTTTCTTTTATCTTGCTCTTCACAGTCTCCTGAGAATCAGACAAAGCAGAATCCAGCACAGATAGGATGAGAAAGGAAGGGAGTAAATGAAATCTGTGATGGAACATAAGAGGTCTGGATCCCAACCTCTGTCTCAAACGTGTGTGACTCATTCATCTAGAGATCCCTAGACAGATGGGAACTTTATACCACAGGTCTGGACCCTTTCCTTGTCTGAACTCTCTTCCTAGTGAACACATTCAATTTCACAGGTTTAATTGGCTTCCGAATGTGTGATCTCCAGCCCACATCTCTTTCCTGAATTTCAGACATGTCCAGCTGTTCAGTCGCTGTCTCCCCATGGATACTCCCGAAGCCTCTCAAACTTACTAAGTTTGAAATGGACCTTTTGATTCCTCTTGCCTCATCTTTTCTCCCACCATCCTTAAATACTGCAGAGACACTTACCACGTTTCTGTGCTGCCACATATGCGCTGTCCCATCGGATCTCCTCCCAGCACATCCGGCAATGTCACAGATGCCACTTTGATCTCTTCCTCACTTTGTCCCACACAGACTTCAAAGTGTGTTACGTGATATTTTTAGTCAATCTTTTCAACAAGCCTAAAGAAGGAAATTATTGTTATCGACTATGTTTTAAAGATGAGGAAATGAAAACAGAGATATTTAGCAACTGACCCAAAGTCACAGAATTCATACTTGGAGAGGTGAGATTTGAACCACGCTCTTAACCACCATTCAGTACTGTCTCTCTAAGGGATTCCTACTGCTTTCATAATTCAGACTTAGCACTAGGAGTTCAAGAATGCGCAGGGCCCAGCTCCTGCATCCTTCTCAAATCACATCTCATGGTCCTCTTTCCCTAAGTTCTGGTATTCTTATTGTTCTGATCTATGAACGTATGAAGCCCTTCTGGACAGCTACCCTTGCTGTCCTCCATCTGGTTTGCTTCTCCCAGCTCCTTGCCAGGGAGGACTAATCCTCACCTTTAAAATCTCAGCTCATTTGTCCCCTCTTCAGAAATTCTCTCTCTCACTAATCCATATGCCCTTTCTCAGGTCATTCTGTTCATTTCCTTCATGGCACCTACCATGTGGAGATAATATACTGATTTTATTTTTTGGTTTACTGAATGTCTACTTCTTGAAGGTGGGGCTATTCTGTATTTTGATCATTGTTGAACTCCTCAGTATTACATATAATGTTTAATACAATTAAACTGAAACAAATACCAAATTAATACAGGTACAGTTAAAGCTGACAAGATATAGAGAGAATAAAGATGACAATACGGTCATCCCTCAGTATTGCCCGGGGATTGGGCCCAGTACACCCCCTCACCCGCCACAGATAACCAACTCCAAGGATGCTCACGTCCCTCACAGCAGGCCCCTTGTATTGCCAAACACCCACGGATCCAGAGGGCCAAGTGTAATCATATAAAGAACCATCATCCAAAACTAAAAATACACTTTTCCATAAAAGTAGACCTCTGTGATATGCTCTCCAAATACATCTGATCTTTAAACGTCTGCAGTTAAGCAATTCACTACTGCTAAAGGTTTTCTAAAAGAAGAGCTGAGGAACAAATTATCATCTGAGAGTGAAACGTAAGAAATGGAGACACGCTAAAATATGGGTGTTAGTATATAATTTCCTCCAGCGTAGGACTCAGTTAGTCAAAAGAACTGTATACTTTAGAATAAAGAATACATATATAAAAATATTAATTATAATTTTTTATCCGGTTGTGCTATACTTTATATAATGTTTAATTTTCCATGTCTTACAAATCCTAATTTTTAAAAAAGATATTTTTACCCTTTAAAAATCCTATCTTCCTATCTTGCTTTATAAAATTAACTATTTGTATATTTCATGAATTTAGAAGGTCATTAAACTGCATGAGTATGGAAAAAAATACATTGTATTTTTTTGAGAGGCTTTAAATTATAAATCGAATTTATTTAATAGTTCTAGGACCATTGAAACTATGTGTTTTATATTGAATGACAGTTTGTGCTCTTTAAGGAACTGATTCTCCCATGTAAGTCATTCACCTTCTGTGTATAAAGTTGTTTACACTGTTCCTTCTCGGGCCATCAAGATCCATACCATACCCCTTCTTTCATTCCTGACAGTGCTAATTTGTGTTTTCTCTCTGTCTTTGTCAGTCTTGCTAGAAATTAGTCATTTTTATTAATCTTTTCAAAGAACCAGATCTTTGCTTAATTTATTTTCTCTATTTTTTTGTTTCCAATTGAATTAACTTCTGCTCTGTATTTTATTATTTGATTCCTTCTGCTTCCCTGATTTCATATCCATTATATTTTTAAAACACTTTATTTTTTCCATTTAGGAATATTACTGGATTTTTTTATGTCTGCTTTGTATTCTGTTAATTTCTGTGTACTCTTAATAGCTACGATAGGTCTTACAGCGTTCTAGGAGTGTCTAAGTAAATCATCACTTCATACGCAAAGCATAAGTATGTTGACATTTTTACAGTTTCTTTCTGTCGTATTTTCTTTTATTATTAACATTGATTAGAACTTATAGAAAAAGATTAAACAAAATAAGAGATATCTTTCATCTTTCTTCTTTGTGTATAAATTATCTTTTCCAGGGCTGAAAATGTTAAAGCTTAATATGATATAGTGGGAAAATGCACCTGTATGATCAAATTCTGTCCTGAAGTCACTTTTTAAAGCGAGGGGACCAAAAATGGGGAGAAGGAAATTTGGCAACTGAGAATTCTTTCCATGCAGCTGCAGCAGCGCCCAGGGAGGGATGATGTGCGGGTCACAGGAGCGTCTCTCCTTTGAGTGTCACACGCATGCGCAGCAGTGTCCTCACTGAATTCAGTGCAATTGGTTGATTTTCTACCGCCGCCAACCTACTTTCCTTTTATCATCCTCTCTTTTATTCCAACTGATGTTTGCCATTTGTTATAACAAATATAAGTATATTTTTTTCAGTCCTGAATATTGGAAAGGATTGTGATTCGTGTATGGCATGAACAGAAAAGAACAAAAGAATACAAAATGTTCTGAGCTTGTATGATGGAGTCTAAACAATGTCTGTATCTTTGAAAAATAAATTTGTTTTCCATTTTCAAGCCATTGTGCAACAAGCTCTGAACACTCTGGAAGCTATCTTCTAGTCCATCAGAACAGGACAAGAGTAGTGTGAGCAGGGAGTCAGGAGGTAAGGCTGCAGTCACGATGAGGGGCCCTGATGCTGTAGGTACAACCCAGTGTGTGGGTAATGGATCTAGGTGAGCTGGGGAGAGAGACACAGAGAGATGGAAAGGCAAAGGCAGAGACACAGAGAGAAAAGGACACTCTTCTAGGAACAATAAAATCTGGGCGAGTGCCTGGCCTACCGGTGTTACAGTAAATAAATTTTAGGTAAATTTTAATCATTATTATAAAAAAATTTCAGTAATTCTTTATTACAACATTTATAATTTGGTGTTCTATTTGCTATGACTATGCCATTCCCCCCCCAAAAAACACTACTTCATAGGATATTGTATTTATTTTTGTTAAATAAATATAATATCAGGAATCTTAAAAAAAAAAAAAACACTAATAATATCCTTGTACTAACCTATTATGTATTGTTCATTTGATGAGATTTGGGGGGTAAAGAAGTATATTATTATGCTTTCCCTAAAAGAATGAAAGTAAATTTAATCAAAGTGACTTATGGACATATACTTTGAACTCAGAATTTCTCATTGAATTAATTCTGATTACATGTCTGTTTAAAGAGATGACTAATTTTAAATAAAATGAGAATACTACTTAAAAGTCTGTTTTACAAAAATAGCTATTGACCAATGCAATTGTCATATAAGATACAGAGAGAAAATGGGTGATTCCTCCTAAATGATAGTAACAGTACTTGCTCTATCTTCAGAACAAGTTTATGCCATGACGTTGTATAGCCAGGAAAGACCGACATAGTATACATAAGACTATCACTGAGCTCACGTGGCATTCACTCACAGGTGACAGACGAATTCAAAGAAGAAATGGGGTTCCTACTGTTGAAAATTACCACGGTGTTAGAAGAATACAGCATTCCTAAGGAAGAAAGTGAAAATGAATTCATCTCAATTGGGCAAGCTGACAAACTCCATAGCAAAATATCATGCAAACTAATCTATTAATAGGTTGTGTTTGGTGGGGCCGAGAGGGATGGCATAGCTGACTTACCTAAAAGGGTGCAGTGAAAGAGAAAATAAGGACTTAGATGTGAATTTCTAACATTTGATAGGATTTCTCAAAAAGCAATAACGTGACTCTGAAAAGAAATTATTTCCTGGCATGGAGAGAAAAATCAACAAAAGAATAAATGAAAAGTCCTCCTGGGCATGTGTAAACAGGATTCCCTGGAGATGATACTTGGACCAGTTTTACCCAGTATTTATAAGTATCTCCAATTCCTCCAAATAATGTTCAATGTTCCAGGTAATCAAATGTCCCACTATTGGGGAAAGAATGCGAGTTTATATAAAAACTTCTGAGTCTGTAGCAAAATAATAGCTGATTTTCAAACTGTTTGTAGTGTGTGTGCAAAGTTTATCTTAAAACTGGGTTCCAAGGAAAGAGTTAAGCCAAAGAAATAAATGTAAAAGTCCATGTCAAGTTCAGAGTGTCGACTAAAATCGTCCCAGTAGAAGTGTTGGTTAAATGCCTGGAGGTGGAAAATAAGCATTGCTGGTGTCTTAAAGTTTGTTAGGAGAAAAGCAAAACTGTTAATGTACCATTGTACAAAGCCAGAATTTGTTCGTACTTGAAAATACTTGTATTGTTCTGGCCACTGATTCTTAGGAAAGCTAAAACTTTTAAAAGAATGACCCGGTTCCTTGTAATTCCTTTATACCACCTCTGTTTACTTGTTTTGGCCCTGAAAGAAGAAATGTACTGTAGCTCGGAGCCAAAACAAGCACCTATTAGACCACAAAACTACAGGAAAGGGAGTTGTACTTAGTCAAAGCGAAAGGTTAAAGTAATAGAAGAAAAGCTGTGTGTTGTTGCTGCTGCTGCCACTGTTCTTGGGGGTGGTGATGTCTGGATGGATTTGATTTAGTCGGGGATTTTTATTCCTTTTTTTCCCCCTGGACTCCTACAATTTGTGCAGATAATAGAGGAAAGCAATCTTCGCTGAAATCATTTTGAGGCAACCTTGGCCTTGTGAAAGTTTTCTTGGCTCTGCAATTTTTCTAACCTCTATTCATGAAAATATATGATTCACACATTAGATCAGCTCCTCACTAGGACATAAATATATATTTTTTTCTTTGTTCTTGGTGTGTCATTACTTCAGTTTGTTTTGGTTTGGCTCTTCTGGCTATTACAATCAAATGTAAGATTAAGATGGAGTGTGGGCAAAAGAACAATAGAACCCGTGCCCTCTGTTTTAGGTATTATTAAGACTTGCAATGGAAAGAAAAACCAGGTTACCACACAGAGATTTGGAACCAAATCGCTAGCTAGTAACGTAGTAATTTGCCTGGCTTCTATTCACATCTCTTCCTCTGTGACGCTGAGGCAGCTCTAAGCAGCTGATTGAGGATTCTAGGAATTAGGATTTCAGCCATCTCAAATAAAGTTTCATCTCTTTAGGACTAAGAAGCAGACAAATGAAAATATCTTTTCTTCTGCAAAAGACAACCTGAGATTAAATGGCAGATTTTTAAATGATACTGGTTCTGATATAGTAAATATAAAATGCTAAGGGGCAAAACTCAACCCCTAGGAGATTTTGAAAGCCAAAGTACCTTGACATAATAACAAATGTCATATTCACATGAATTAATTTTATTCAATTCCAAGTCAGAATCTGGGGAAAGGACCAGAAAGAGAGTGAGCATCTAACTCAAGAGAATCAATTAGGAGCCATGATCCACCTAACCGTCAGTTAGGAAGCCCGTGGCCACGTTGTAATTAGGATCCTGAGTGACAGTGATTGGACTGAAAATGATCACACTTGGAATTTAATAAATTCAATATAGGAAATCCATTCTTGCTTTCACAAAATAAAGTAGTCAATCACAATTTCTCCATGCTTTTCTAGTGTACATTGCTTATCCCTGCAAACTTCCATAACTCTGAGGCAAAAATAAATAAATTATGAAGCTGGAGATACTGAGCTATTTTTTGATGATTCCTAAATGGAAGAACTTTCACAATTCAGGTAAAGAATAATGCACGTGAAATGGTAGCAAATAAAATCTGCTCTGAGATAGAGCAGTTGTTTCTGCCAGTTGACCAGCCAGTGCTGTTGAAGATAATGACTTCCCTAGAACTATGAGTCAAAAAGCAGAAAAAGAAAAAAATATACAAAGATTTCTTTAACTCAACAAAAACATGGGTTATAAAATACATTATTTAATAATAGCTTGTATTATTCAGGACTCCACATATTTCCTATGTAAAAAGGGACATTATCAGAAGAATACTGTGGTAACTTCCATAATGAAAGTAAAGATCAAGCCATCAAACCCTAGAAATTTCAGCGAGGTCTATTTAAAGATTAATTTAAATAAAAAATAGTCCTCAAATAAAGAAATCATTCTCTCCTCTCTCTCTGTTTTTGTCTCTCTCTCTCTCCTCAAGGGTTCCTCCTCATTGCCCCATTATAGCTCCTATAAAAAAAAAAAAGGAAAAGGGAAAAAAGAAATTTAGCACCAGTCTCTGATTGGCCTAATTTAGTAATTAATTTGAGTTTGGTCAGATTTAAAGAGGAAAGCAAAAATGGCATCTCTATATGGTTGAGGAAACAGGTTAAAGGAAGCAGATCTGGAAAGAAAAAAAGACTGCTCAAGAGGAAGTGAATAAATAAATAAATAAAACAATATAATGCCTAACTTGGAGAAGCAACTAAATCTACCAAATTAAACATTCAAATCCATTTTAGAGCATATTTTAGATGACATAAATATTAAAATGCCAAAAACATATATGTTCTAAACTTATATATTCACACTAAAATTTGAGAAGCACTGGGAGTATTTGGGGAGAAATCAAGAAATAAGATTTGTACTCTAAGACACAAAGAATAGTAGACTTCATTAGCTAAACTGAAAGCGTAGGCAGTCAGTAGAGAAAAAAAAGGTACAGAGAGATTGATTTTGGTCAATAAGCACTGACTGAAGAAACTTTTCAGAATAAAATTGTTGCTCTTTTTTATTTCATACTGTGCTTCCTAGCTAAGACTCATTTCTGACAGAAAATGGAGACAGTACACAGTAGAACCTCCATAGTTGACCACCTCCTTACCTTGACCACCTCTTTAAGTTGACCTAATTATTATAGACTAGACATGTACCATATGTAATCAATGGAAAACTGACCTCTATGTCTTGACCACTTGGCTGTGACACACAATATTAATTTATCTTCTATAACTTGATCAGTTGAGTCCATTCTGCACCAAGGTACAGGAGGTGTGGGCTTTGCCCCTCACTTATACTGTTTTTTTCTTTAGCATAAGTTCTTTTTTCATGTATTATTATTACCATGCACTGGATTAGACCAAGAGTCCTACTGTTTATCACGTTACAGAAGAATTAGTGAAAAATTTTACAGTTAATTGAGACACAATGGCCTAAATAAAAGAACTCAAAGAGCTGACATTGAAGGAAAAGATTGATCTATACTTTCTGGAAAGTAGCAGTCAAAAAAGATAGCAGAACATTTTGGCATTAGTTAGACTACACTTAGCAACTTCTAAAAATGTAAACATAAGTACTTGGAGAGATAAGGTAAACAAAGATGAGCCCTACCATGGAAAAGGAGAAACACTTTTCTGGATGAAGTTAATAAAGTTACAATAAGCTGGCCGAAACAAATGAGGGCAGTTAACACCCAAATCTCCAGGCCAGTGATCCAAGAAGTTTATAAAAACAATTGCACTGGAATTTACAGAGGCACGTTTCCATGCATCAAATGCAAGAAATTTAAACTGGGACATGAGATCTTTCAGAAAATCTTTTGTCGTGAGTCTAATGAAGTTCCAGTAGAAGTTGCAGAATTAATCAAAAAGTTCCCAGACTTTACTGGAGGCTTCAAAGATGATGACATCCTTACTGCTGACAAGTTCAGACTCTTTTTCAGGGTAATGCCTGACAGGAGCCTCATCATGAAGGGTTACAAATGTTAGGAGCAGAAAACTCCCAAAGAAAGTCCTATAGTTCACAGTTCTGCTTTGCACTAGCTCAACCAGAGAGAAACAACAGTCCCTGGTGATTGATAAATTGGCAAAGCCACACACATTAAAAAACCTGAAGCCCAAAGACCTCCCTGTCATTTAGGGACTTCCCTGCCACTTAGGGTTCAGACAAATGCATGTGGTAAACTGGTGCCCTATTTAAGGAGTGGATAAGACATATTGACCAAGAAATGTGAACAATGAAAAAGAAATGGCCTATGCTACCAACAGCAGATAATGTTCTGTCCACCTGCAAGTGAATCATCTCACAAACATAAAACTAAAATTTCTGCCTCCAAACACAACCTCAAAAATTCAACTTTTTGAGCATGGCATCATCAAAACATTTGAAACGCACTACAGAGACCAGCTCCAGCAGTGACTCATTACTAACACACAAACTTGTGGTCGCTGTGGAAGCAACTTCATCCACTGCCTCAATTCACACTCTGGAGGCCAATTCTGCTGGGAGTAAAGTTCAGCCGGAAACAACAGAAACAATACAGAAGTGTCTGAATGAAAGTTGGTTTGTCACAACCCAAGAGCATGATGTTTTGGCCCTGTCAGATAGCTTATCTGCTATGGCAGAATTTGAAGGGGTAAATTTTGAAGGTTTTGTTGTGATGGATGATGAGGTGGCAACCTGTAATGAACCTGACCCAGAAGCAATTTTCCAAGTGAGATTGACTGAAGTACAGACCAGTGAAAAGCTGCATGAAGCAGCTGGTGAAGTGGAAGAAGCAAGCGAGGATGACACAGAAACAGCAGAAACTCCAAAAGAAGAGGACGTCAGGTATCTGATAATGCAACTGAAGTTATTTTCTGTGGACAAATGCCCAGGTGTGCTGAGTGGTGAAGCTAACGGGGAGAGTGCTTTCTCCATTTACGTTTGTAATAAGAATAAGAAACAGACCAAGACTGACTCTTTTCTCAGAATGATCAAACCGTGAAAAGAACAGTCAATGTGTTGACTGTGTATGATACTGTATGTGTGGGTTTACTGTGTTTTGATTATGTATGATTTCACATGAGACCCTCTAGTAAAAGCTGAACACAAAAGTAAACTACATGTATCTATGAGTATGACATAAGGCCAAGTTCCCTATGGTGACACCTTCATATGTTGACCAGTTTGTTACAGTCCCTTGGGTGGTCAACTTGCAGAGGTGCTACCGTATTTGGAATTAGAACGTACTCTGACGCTGTTATTTGTTTTGTAACTGATGGGTTAGCTAATTTCTTGGGTTATCAAAGCTGTTTACTGAAAATGTACTACCTGTTGTAGAAGTGATACTGAAATGAAAACTGATATCCTTATTGGAGTGGACTAGAGTAATAATACTGAGAGAGAGAAAAAATGCACCCCTGAAAGAAAAACAATAAACAAGAAGAGAATCAATGGTCAAGAATAGAATGTTGTCCTATGTTAAGCTGTCCTTCTCTCCTAAGCACTAGAAAGTTTAAATCTCCTCAGATCTAGCACTTTCTTAGGTGCGAATTTTCTAAGAAATATTCAGTTTGTTAGTGTAAAATCAGTGCAGATGTCAAACATCTGATGGTGGAAAAGCAAGATTATATTTAGCTTTAAGTCAGAATTTTTTGGAGAACTAGATGTGTGTTTACTTACAAAGGCATATGTTCACTTTGCATGTTAGTATGTTGGTGAGAAAGAAGAAAAATATTTGAAGGTAACAATCAGAAAGACAACAGGAATTAAAACAAATAGCATTTGTTCCTGAAATAGCAAAGATTATTCAATATATACAAGTTAATATGCATCCAACTATATTATCCAGAAAATTCACTGACTTCAGAAAACTTGAAAATATTTAGTATGACACACATTTCTTAGCTCTCCTAAGGTAGTCTCATTCAAATAGAGCATAGAATTTAACTAAATCAAGTTTAATACACAGAGATGTATTTCTGCACCATGCATTTAACTAGCCCATTTATACATCATTCAGTCTGTCACAGAAATTCTTTCCGGTTGTTGTTTTTTTTTGGCTCCTGGCCAGACAGTGAGTAAACTATATTAGCATGTCAAATGCTGACATTTAAAAAATAATTTCCTTATCATAATGAAAGGCTAAACTTGTATGGAGCTGGAAAGAAAAATTACTTTCTTATTGCAATTTCAAGTTTGCCAGAAAAACTACTATGCCCCTTAATCAATCTCTACAGTTTTCCTGGTACCTAAACTTTCTGTATGGGAGTTTATAATCAACTTGTTCCTTTAATTCCATTAGAAAAAAAAAAACTATTTGGAAAAAAATAATAACTTTGAGAAAGTATAAAGTTAAATGTCTTTCAGAACAAGACAAAAATATATTTGTATCAGAATGTTTATTGCAGCCCAATTCATAATTGCCAGGTCATGGAAGAAGCCCAAGTGCTCATTGATCCACGAATGGATCAATAAAAAACTGGTCGTATATGTACACCATGGAATACTATGCAGCCATAAAGAAAGATGGAGGCTTTACGTCCTTCATGTTTACATGGATGGAGATGAAAAATGTTCTTCTTATCAAAGTATCACAAGAATGGAAGAAAAAGTATCCCATGTACACAGCCCTGTTATGAAACTAATTTATAGCTTTCATATGAAAGCTATAACTTAATTACAGCCTAAGAATATGGGGAGAGGGAAGGGAGGGGGTGGATGAGTTGAAGGAGGGTGATTGGAGGGATCACCTCTATGGTTTATGTTACAAAGGTACAAGTGAATCTTTCTAAAAGTAAAATATAAATGTCTTAACACAATAACTAAGAAAATGACATAAAAGCTATGTTAACCAGTTTGATGAAAATATTTCAAATTGTATATGAAAATACCACACAGTACCCCATGATTGCATTAATGTACACAGCTATCATTTAATACAAAAAAAAGAGTTGAAAACTAAAAAAAAAAAAAAAAAAAAGAATGTAATTTGAATGGAAAATACCATAAAGATTCTAAGATATGAGTATAATATGGAAATAAAGAAAACTGGGGTCAGAATGAGGAATAACTTCACAGAGGCTATCCAACATCTTTATTTAATACAGAGAATTGAGATGAATCTTTAGAAACGGGTCGAGGGAATCAAAGTAAAGAGCAAAGATTGCAAAGTATATTACATGTTATTAAACACTCAAAACATCAAAACTAAACAATATATTATTTATGATTATATGTCTGTGTTAAAACTATTTTTTAAAGGCAGAGAATAATTTTAAAAAATTCTGGATCTGTGGATACCTGAGGGAAGTTGGCAACGTACATAGGTAATGTCAATGTTAGTATCAATGTACTCAATCTGAAATTGAATGGTGGATTCTCAGGTATTTATTTAATTTCATGGTTTAGAATTTAATTATCTGTCCCATATACACTTCGGTATGAATAAAAAGGTAAGCCAAAGATTAAAAGAAAATTTTTGGAAAACACATATCTGAAAAAGGACTGATATTCAAAATATATAAAGAACTATTAAAACTCAGCAATGAGAAAATGAACAACCCATGCTGTCTTTGACACATATCTTACTAAAGTCACATGGCAGAGAAGGCAAATTGACCTGTACCAGATGGAGAGTTTTTCACTGATATTGGCCTAAGTCCTAGAGGGAAATCTCTTTTATCAGTGTGAACAGTACCAACTGTGCTTATATTCTTTTGAAATGAGTGGAAAGCCAGGGCGATGGAGGTAAACTTTTTGTGCATAGTAATATTTCTTCCAGACTGACCAAAGTAACAGTTATGAGCCAGCCTTTTACAATCTCAGAGCCGCCATTGTAATTTCTTGGAAGATGGTCTGATTCTCCTGTACATGACTCTGTTGCAAAACAATAGTTTGTAGAAGAATCAGACAAAAAATTCACTGCAAGTTCATACTTTCCAGGTTTAGTTGGTGAAGGCTGAATGGACAATTCCCCAGAAAGACAAGAATTCCTCACTGACGCTGACAGATTCATAAGGATTATAGTAAAGTGAGAGCTTGTCTATAACCCTATAACCGTATTCCAAAGGTCTCAAGCTGGAGAAAACTCATCCTGCTGTCTGTAAACTTCACATGCCAGAGCATCATCAAACATAGACGTTGCAGTAGGAATCACATTCTGTGTTCTGAAAACGTGGCAGAGAATTCTGGAAAACTCTCCTCATTGAAAAACTCTCAACTCTTTATTTTGCTGGTGGACACCACAGTTTAGAAAAATTCCCATTAGTCCTCATATTTCTTCTTCTACAAAATCACCAGAATTTTTGATGAATACATGTTACGTAACTCTTCAAGGAGTCAGTGGTTCTCAACCTGCGGATCACGACCTCTTTGTAACAACGAAAATATATCCTGCATATTGGATATTTACCTTAACGATTCATGACTGTAGCAAAAAGACAGTGAAGTAGCAACAAAAATAATTTTACGGTTGGGGGTCACCACAACATGAGGAACTGTATGAAAGGGTCGCGGCATTAGGAAGCTTGAGAACCACTGGACTAGATGTAGTTTCCGGTTTGTAAACTTGATAATTACATGCACAGTTTCATTATCAATAAATAGTTGGAAAGCATCCAGTGAAGTTTTGGGTTGGATTCCTGGGTGAGTCTTCATAGGACTGGCTGATTGTCATCTCCCCTGATTCTTTATTGGCTGTGAGTTCCACATCATTGCTGACGGGGCCGTCATCTGAGTTGTAGGCTGCTCTATTTTTACAACTGGGTGTAGTCTTCTCTTGGGCATCATAGTTTGCATTTCTTCTTCTCCATCATCATCATCATCTTTTTCCTCCTCTTCTACTCTCTTCCTCAGAATGAATAATTTCACACTCCACCACTACAAATTCTTCTTATTCACTATCTGAATTAATCAAAATGGTCTCCTTCCTTCCTTCAAAACCTGACACCATTAGTTCTTCCTCTGTCTCATCCACTGTTAAATTACATTGTCTCTTGGCCATCTTTGTGTCTATATCATGAGGATTAAGTAAGTCATTGCTTGATAGAAATGGGTTTACGGAATTAGCAGATATTCTATATTTTTAGTCATACATACCTTGATCTTCCTTAAGTACAAACATATACTTGCTAAGATCACTATGAAAAACACTTAGAAAAAAATAGAATGCCAGTTTTTCCTGGAAAAGAGACCACAACCCTTTGCTGTCCGTAAGAAAAGCGTTGAAAACTGCTGATCTGAGAGTGCTAATTATGTGAAAGTATCTTGGAAAGGTGGGTAAGGGTCTAGTAACGAAAGTTGTAAATAGTGAAACCGTAAGTCCCTGCATAACCAAATACACAATGACAAAATCATAGTGGTGTCAGGCCCTGATCCCCACTGGTATGTGACTTTTATAACTATTAAAAGTGAAATTCACTCATTCGTATATTGTAACAGCTTCCTGGATGATTTGTATCCTAGGAAACGTATTTCAGTTTAAAGTACAACCCACACTCTGAAGTGATCAAAAACTGGATCATAGTTATTTTATACAATTCTAAACATTTGCTAAAAATCATTGACTTTGCACTTTCAAAATGGATGGTATTTTTAATGTGTAAATTATAGCCTGATAAAGTGGTTAAAAGGAAAGAAGAATCCCTGATTTGTTTGCTGAAAAATGAGGCGCTGGAGAGGCACTGAGGCACCAGACGTGTGTGAACAAGAAGCCATCTAGGATGACCAGCGGTGCCGGCCATCAGAGGACATCGGGATTGGTTGCCATGATCATAACTAATAGGCTGTCCCAAGTTGTTGTAAGTCACTAATTTTGTGATAGTTTGTTAAGCATCGGTTGATAAGTAAAGCAAGGCATCTAAAGTGCTGATATTTCTCTGTGTGATACAAAATTCTGAGGGTATCCATATCCTGTACAGTCATCTGGCAGCAAATTTCATCTCTCCCACACCTTTCCTTCCATTTCAATTTTCCTTTCTTCTGTTCCTCTCTCTTTCTGCCTTTCCTACAACATCATCATTGTAGCAAAGTATCATTTCTTAGACACAATCCATTCTGTTAGGTAATTGCTCCAGAAGCAAGCCCCTTCCCGCTTTCCACAGACCAAGACTAGCTGTCTCACTCACAGCTCCTTTCCAAGCACAGAAAGTTGCCCTCTGAACATCAGGGAGTTGCCTGCTAGACATCTCTTTATTTCCCTGTCGCAAAACTTACCTCATTTCCCTGTCCCAATTAATCACCCTTTGAAAATTTCAAACTTATGGCCTGCCCCTAAGGGGTCTTCCTGCCCGAGGAGTAACTCCTTATTGGCTATTCTACCATCTGTCACCATTCTGAGACCTATATACAGGTGCGCTTTTCTTTTCGTCCCTCCTCCTCTTCTCTCTTCTCTTTTCTCTCCTTGGTGCTGCTCTGTAGCCTCCCTCCCTCACCAATAAAGACCTTTCGTACAAGCCTTGGTGGTCTGTGAGATCTCTGCTGGTAAAGTGCCGCCCTGTCACATTCTGTTACCAACAATATTTCCTTTTGCTTTAGGAAAAGACGAAAATAGTTTCTTAATCAATAAAATTTCATGTTTTTTCTCCAAAATTGGAAATAATATAAGACATGAGATTTAGAAAAAAAAAAAATATCAACTGCAATTATAACACTGGAGGAAAAAAATTAGTGTTCCCATATCCAGAGTGGTCAGTATGCTGGATGTGATTATATAAAATAATTTTGACTTAGGCCAGGCCAAAACCTGAAGCATTAAACTCTCCTTAAGTAGATTTTTAAAATATTTAATTACTGTCAATAGTAGTTAATTCACATAACCTGAGCAGAAGTCCATGGTCAAGAACTAAGAATAAAGAGAGACATTATTCTACTTAGAAATCCCTGTCTCCTTTTATTTCCAGAATATTAGAGGTACACCTGTTTTGATTACATAATTCGTTTTGGACATTTGAAGCCAAAGCTATAAGTGTGCCCTTCACCCAGGAAGTATACATCATACTGGTTAGCTGTGAATTTCCCTTCCCCCTCCCCTCTACCACCTGCTTGATTTCTGCTCCGACCTGTTTCTTTCACCAGGATAAAAATGTATATAGTGATGTGAGGATGCAATTTAAATTCAGATCAAATAAACAACAAGCACTGTGACAGTTACACACACTTCCTAGCAGAGGGTCAATTTATTGTTACTATTGCTGATTTTTTTTTTAACCAGAGAACTTCTCATCCATCAAGTTTTTTTTTTTTTAAGTTTTATATGAATAAAAGCAAAATTTACACAGTAGTATCCCTATCTTCAGAGTTTGGAGAGTAAAAAGTAGAGGAGACAAGTAATAGTACATAGAATCATTTCTTACTGTTCCTCACACACCCTCTGCAGACACTAGAGCAAATCAGACATGAAAAACTGGTTCCAGACTCCCTTATACTCTCTTCATCAAAGCACATATTCCACATAATACTTCTATTATCTGAAAGGCTTTTCATCAAACACTCGGAACTTTTTACATTGGAGAGGTGCCAACAGAGGCAGCTAACATCACAGAGCCAGGGGTGCAGTGTGGGAGCAAATCTCTAATACGTGAACTCTCAAGTGTAAGCTTTTCTTGTCTTCTCCCTCCAGCTTTAACTACTTCCCTCCTCACTAAAGCACAGTGGACAGAAGTGTTTGCTTGCTTGCAACAGTCAAATGTTGTTCCATTAATAAATGAGACCATCGAACAGACATATAAAATATAGAAAGAGAAAATATTATGCATGAGTCATATTTTAAGCCTGAATGTATAAAAAGAGCTTTCAAGAATTAAAAATAATCTCTCTTCTAGAATTCTTAGCTATGTGGTTAAAAAAAAATCACATAATATAATTTTTTGTGGTAAACATGTATTGGCCCTAAATACCTAAATAAAGCTTCAAGACTAGAATTTCAACAGTTTTAGAAAATCAGGAAATTACTCTCAAAACATCATTTTATAAACTATTAAATAGAAATTTCAACCAAACTTTTATATGATTAGGGAGACTCTGTCAAAGTTAAGGTCAAATTTATTTTAATCATCTCATTTTCTCTAAGTCCTTCAGGTTCTGAAAATGATAATTTTCTTATTTTTTAAACATAAAAACATTTTTATATGATAGAACTAAATGACTCGGGATTTATTCATGTTTCCAAATCCATTCTAATCCATCAATTGCCTGTGAATGTGCTAGAACTTGTTATTAGGCTGCCTACTAGTAGAACTACCTTCCCTTCTGTCTCCTTGATATCTTTATAATACATTTTAAACATAATGTACCATCTAGTTTAAGGTCTATCAGATTGCTATGCCTAAAGTTATAGGCACAGCAATATGCTAGTATGGATATTCATGACACTGACCCTAGGATGCCTTCTAAGTCACCAAGAGATAGAAAATTATATTTTGACTAGTTTTAATGACATGTGTCTTTTTATTGAACAGAAAAATATTACACTATGCATTTGTGCATTCCATAACAGGAAATCAGATTGGCATTCCTTTTTATCCACACCTTATCAATATCACCACACTAACAGCACTAATTTGAACACACATGGAATAGACAACGAGGCAGGGAAAGAAAATTGGATTCTTCACATTAGCTACTTTTCTCCATCATAAGTCAAGTGGGCACTGCAGGAAGAATATCATACAATGTCTCACAATAGTCAGAACCTCCAGGTGAACAGAGACATTTGTTTGCAGCGCCTTAAAGTATGGAAGACCGTTGATTAATATCTTACGTATTTTCAGGTGGTTATTGATATAGAATGTTCATATCAACATAAACTTGTATAACACATAAGGGTCTCTCTGAAGATTTGGACCCATAAGTTATGAAACTCCAAACTCTGACATTGAAAGTACCTGAAATCCTATAAAATGAGAAACTACTCTCAGGATAACTCCTTCTTGGAGATGATCTGTAAATATGTTGTTGCTGACTGAAATGAAGTTTCTCTTTGTCTTCATCAAGAACATCAAGGGACATTCACAAGATGCTATAAGCATGTTTAACATTAGCCATTCAGTTCTGTTGTGACTTAACTGACCTGATGATCCAAAGACTAAATCCAAACTAAATAACACTGCCTATCAATATTATCCAGCTCTCTTTCCACCAGCCCTGTTTCCACCAGCCCTGTATCCACCAAGCTACCTTTTTGCATTTCCATGTAATATTTTTTTTTTTCTGGAAGAGAATGTGCTGACCAGCTGCATTTCCTTCCTCTTGGCAGCTCTATTTCTAATGATGAATTAATGAACTAGCCTTCTGGCTTATCAAGAATCTCCTATGAGTTTCATTAGCATGAGTCAGTTCCCCTGAGGCAGATCAAATCAGTGTTCAATGATGGAATGGAGTTTCTGGCCTCACAAAGTTGAAAATCCAGTCTCTAGGGACCATTGCCCCACCCCAACTAAGGTATCACATGCCTCAGATCACGCTTGAATTTGCAACTGGCCTTTTAACATGTCTTTTAAAGTGAAATAAGGAGAAGGCTTTTAAAAGCAAGCAGCATTTTAAAAAACTCAAGAAAAAAATCCTAAGTTATCTAAGAGGGTAAGTAGGCAAATCCTAGGGGAGACGCCGTCTACGTTCTATTTTGGTTGTCCCCCTTGGCCTGTCTAAAAGTGCAGAGTGAAGCACAAATTTTAGCGTTTATCTACTGAATCTGATCAACTTGGATACTTAGATCTCAGTCAAATCAGGTCACAAAAAGCTGTGTGTCTGCATCTATAAGGGATGAGAGTGGCCGTTGCTTATCTTACCAGGCAAAAACCTCAACTGTTCATTTTACCTGCCTAGCTAGACAAAAAGTTGTTCCTCCTTTGGTAACGAAAGCCAAATGTTAAAAAAAAAAATACAAAAGAAACTTTAGAAAATGGCCATCTGTTCATTATAATTCAGGTCAATGTGGAAACTCTTCACTATCTGAGGCAAAAAAAAAAAAAATTTCTTCCGTTATATAAACTATTCCTTGGAATACAGGCTGGAAATAAAGTTCATGTGCAATTTAAAATAGTTTAACATAGTAAATTGCACACTAACTTTATGGACACCCTGTATACAGTGTCACGTTAAAATGTAAAGACAGGATAGTTTATATATGTGAAAATATATGAGAAGAAACTCATATTAGAGACAATGGTTTTAGGAAATAAAAATTTTCATGTCACTAGACAGAGAAAGAGATAAAATTTCCAACAAAACAATGATGTGTGAAACCATGTGTGATTTAATGCAGATAACATTGGAAGCCACACACCGATCTCTTCATAAGTTTGATCTGACAGTGATCTTCTCAAAACAACATCTCTTCAGGTAGAAACCACGTCATTCATTCTTTCTGATTTTTCCCTGTGATGCATTCTCAAACAGAAAGCTGTGTTCTGTGAGAGCAGAGTGAAAAACCAATTCATTCTGCTTGCCTTTTGAAATCAGTCATGGTCAACATCAGGATGGTGTTGCTACCCAGTGAAAAAATCTTAGGTGGCAACAAAGCAGTATAGATGTTTTCCAGAAGTGTAGAAGAAAACTAGAATTAAGTCTTTCGACATCATTTGAACACTAAAACAAGATACACATGCATCAAGAGGCATGGAAATCAATCAGATCTTGAATGTCATGCTAGATCTTTTCTACATACCAAAGACTATGAAATTTCACAGCCTTATTGGAGCTATTCTCTGAAATGCTGGCTGGAAAATACATTTAATAGTCATAACTATGTGGAAAATAATGGTGTTACTACTTTATTAGAAACATTATTTACTTAGCAAGATTTATTTGCATAAGCTGAAAGATAAAATCTTCAAATATGTTTAAACAATCATTTAAAATTCCCCTCAGTGCATTTTTCTGAGTCTTAGAAAGTCCATGCTAAATCCAAATTTCCTTTGTTCATGGGGATAAGATTAAATCAGGTCAAGTGGGATAAGAAGATTATATGCATATTACTGATTTCTTTATTGATTTAAAAATCTGGCTCCCATAATTTTTAATTCCACAAATCAAGAAAGGAATTATTGGGGAATGGGAGTGCACTGGCCATAAAGAACAAAGAAATGATAGTAATGTTATATAATATTAAATATACACATGCGTATAGTTTTCCCAACATGAATGTAAGCTATTCCAAGTTTATAATAAATTAGTCAGTCAATATTTCAGTTCATTAGAAATTACAAATTCTTCATTCAGCATGTGAAATGCAGTGTAACTCCGTACTATTACTTTGATGACACAGCCATTATATAATTAGTACAAGTAGCAAGAAGAGTGTCTAGGCCTCAGAAGAATTTAAGGATTTATTTAATTCAATGAGGAATGATTATTAAAATGATGGGGCTTGGGAATACTGAATTTGCTAAGTGTCCGAATTGATAACCTTTTCTACTGTGCTAAGTGTCTGTTAATAACCCTTTTCTCAATAAAAAAAAAAAAAATGATGACCAGGAGTTGCTATTATCATCCTCTGGTGATTATAGCATATTTTTTAAAGGAAAGAATTAATTTCTCAAATTTGAATTGTATATAGTGAAGATTTACTGCTCCCAGATGCCGGTACTAGAATTTATTGAATCAAGGAAAGCATTCTTGGCCAGGCACAGTGACCCACACCTCTGCTCCCAGCACCTGGGAAGTTTAGGTGAGGGGATCGCTTGAGTCCAGGAGATTAAGACCAGCCATGGCAACATAGTGAGACCTGTCTGTAAAAAAAAATAAAAAATTAGCTGAGCATAGTGACATATGCAAATAGTCCTTGCTTATTCAGGAGGCTGAGGCAGGAGGATTGCTTGAGTCCAGGAATTTGAAGTGACAGTGAACTATGATAATGCCTCTGCACTCTACTCTGGGTGAGAGAGCAAGATTCTGTCTCAGAGAGAGGAAAGAAATAAAGAAAAGGAAAAAAAGAGAGAGAGAGAAGGAAGGAAGGAAGGAGAGAGAGAGGGAGAGAGAGAGATTACTTCTATTTGCTAGTGGCAAATAGTCTCTCAAGAAAAAAAGAGTTAATTTTTTTTGTCACATCATATTTCATATTTCTCTTGAAGCTTTGGGTTTTCTCTTCAGTTGTACCACAAAAGATATAATAGCAAATACCAAATTAGCATGATCCTCTTTGAAGAAGCAATTTCAATTTCATGTATATTTCAATAGAAATTTCTTATTTTAATTTCGTTATCATATAAATATTACAGAGCATCGATCAACATTACAGTTTTCTAAAATTCTAGTCAAAGATGGTGAATTGTGTTGGGAACACCAACTGTCTTAAATTAGATGCCAAAAAAAGGGGGGGGAAACCTTCCACAACTCTAACACTCATAACAATTTTTTATCTGTTCAAACTATTCGAAATAAAACATATAGCTAAATATTCAAAAATTAGACTAACAATATGTACAATGTCTTTTTAAACATGTGCAATGTATTTTTAAAAATGCCTTCATGTACATAATTGCAACTAATTTCATCTTGGAATTTGGGATCACTAACCTGGCAAAATGAGTCAGAACATGTTCCAAAGATGGAATAGCATTTTATAGCATTTTAAGTACATATTCAAATGCTAATATCCAAAACTATTATTTCATAATACAGAACCATGGAAAATAGAAAATTCCGCCTACATTTTAGTCCCCAGAAAAAGCCACTTCTATACCCATTTTTATAAAGACATGCAAGCATAAGAATAATTGTAAAATTTTGACAACCCACTTAAATTTTGTAAAAGGCGATTGACATTACCTGAAAGTTTACAGAAATAAAATTAATTAAAACTAACTTTTTAAAAATGAAAGTGTACCAAAAATTGTTAATACTGGATAAACATATAGGTACAATAAAAAGGCCATATAATCCTTGCTTATGTAAGATTCATGTAGCTGCATGAATTTGACATCAAACAGGCTTCAACTTCTGATAGAATGTGCAGCACTTTGTTATGGTCAGGGTTTGTCAGAGGTTATCACTGGACTCTATTTCAAAGGTATCTATGTCTGAGGTTTCATTCCTGGACTCTATTTCAATCTTTCACTTGGGCTCGGCGCCTGTGGCTCAATCGGCTAAGGCGCCAGCCACGTACACCTAAGGTGGCGGGTTCGAATCCCCAGCCCGGGGCCCACCAACAACAATGATGGTTGCAACCAAAAAATGGCCAGGCATTGTGGTGGGCGCCTGTGGTCCCAGCTACTTGGGAGGCGGAGGCAGGAGACTCGCTTGAGCCCAAGAGTTGGAGGTTGCTATGAGCTGTGATGCCATGGCACTCTACCCAGGGGGATAGCTTGAGGCTCTGTCTCAAAAAAAGACTAGCCTGAGTAACATAGCAAGACCCAATCTCTACAAAACTATTTAAAGGATTAGCCAGGTATAGTGGAAGGTGCTTGTACTCCTAGCTACTCAGGAGGCTAAGGCAACAGGATCATTTGGGCCTAGGAGTTTGAGGTTGCAGTGAGCTAGGATGACTCTAGCCCAGGAGACAGAGCAAGGTCTTATCTCAAAAAAAAAAAAAAAAAGTCCCAGGCTTGGAAGGGTTGTTGGGGCAGCAGATATGATGACACTTTCCCAGCTGAGCCCCATCCCCTACAGCTGGTCCCCAAAGCCTCACCATGGTGAAGTAGGCAGCTGCCTGCTCCAGCAAGCCCACCAGCCCCAGCTCAGTAAAATGCTTCCCAGAGCAGAAGCCCTCCTCATCAGGTGACAGGATGTCATCAGAGATGGCAGACTCCTCCAGCACATTGGATGAGATGTTCTGGGACAGGAGAGGTGGCGTCACACCCTGGTCTCTGCCCCATAATTGCCACTGCCCTCTGCCTGCCATACCTTGACCACTCACCTGGAAAGAAACACAGCCCACAGGTAGGTGGCGGCGGTCCTCCAGCAAGGCAAGGTACTCAGCCACGAGGGCAGCTGCATGCACCATGCACTGGGCGGCCTCCGCGTGGTTGCCCAGCTCTGCGTGCTTCCCTGCCATGTTCTGCAGCCAAGTCAGCCGTAGGTCTGGAGAGCCCTGGTAGCCTCGGGCGATTCTGGGGTCCCGGAGAAGGAGGATGGATGAGAGAAGAGGATTCACCTTGTCTTCCCGCTGCCTCACTTGTCCATCCCCTCACCAGTTGCCCCATGTCTGCCACATGGAGCAACCTAAATCTTCACTGTACCCCCTCCTTCACCTGTTCCCCCACCTGCCTACTCTTTTTTTTTTTACCTGTCCATCCTCTCACCCGTTTTCTCACCTGTCTATCCCTTCACATGTCCAGCCTTTACTCATTCCCCTACCTGTCCAATCCTTTACCTGTCTTCCCTCTCCCGTCTCCTCACCTGTCCATTTCGAAATCCCTCTTCCTCCATTCACCTGTCTCCTCACTCATCTACCCCCTTACCTGCCTCTCCCTTCACTCACTCCCCTCCCTTTCTTGTGATTTCTGACTTGTTCCCCTGCCCACCTGCCCACTCAATTACCTGCTCACATATCTACCCACCTGTCTGCCCACCAGTCCCCTTCACCTATTCTTTTTTTTTTTTGGCCAGGGCTGGGTTTGAACCTACCACCTCTGGCATATGGGGCCAGCACCCTACTCCTTTAAGCCACAGGCACCGCCCACTCTTTTTTTTTTTTTTTTTGAGATGGAGTCTCACTTTGTCACCCTCAGTAGAGTGTTGTGGCATCATAGCTCACAGCAACCTCAAAGTCTGGGGCTCAAGAGTTCCTCTTGTCTCAGCCTCCTGAGTAGCTGGGACTACAGGTGCCCGCTACAACACCTGGCTTTTTATTTATTTATTTTTGAGACAGAGTCTCGCTATGTTGCCTTTGGTAGAGTGCTGTGGCTTCACACTTGGGCTTAAGCAATTCTCTTGCCTCAGCCTCCCAAGTTGCTGGGACTACAGGTGCCTGCCACAATACCCAGCTATTTTTTGGTTGTAGTTGTCATTGTTTGCAGGCTGAGGCTGGATTCGAACCCACTAGCTCCAGTGTATGTGACTGGCGCCCTAGCTGTTGAGCTATAGGCACCCAGTCCCAGCTATTTTTAAGGTGGGGTCTCCCTCTTGCTCAGACTGGTCTCAAACCATTAGCTCAAGTGATCCACCCACCTTGGCTTCCCAGAGTGCTAGGATTACAGGTGTGAGCCACTATGCCTGGCCTCCCTTCACCTGTTAATATCAACTGTTTGTTCATCCGCTTCTTCCTCCCCTCCTTAGACATCACTCCTCTGTCCCTCTCATCTCCTGTGATCCTTCTCTCCTGTTGCTGAGTAGGTGTAGCTGAAGGTGCCACAGGACTGCCTCACCTGTACATGAGGTCAACGAGCATCTCAGGGTCCTCCTGGTGTTCCTTCATCTTTACTGTGTCGGTCAGGATCATGTGCAGGTTGAACATGAGGTCCTGGACCTGAAACCAGGGAACATCCGGGGCAGGGAGGGTTGGAAGGTGAATGGGGCTGAGGCAGTGGGTCAAGGGTAATCAAGGGGAAATGGGGCCAGGGAGAGGCGTCACCTGCTCGGCAAAGGTGCTGTCCCGCAGTCCCACATCCTCCTCAGCATAGGTGAGGATGGTTTTGAGTGAACGGCGTAGGTGCTCTTCACTGAAGCTTTGCGTCGTCCCCACCAGGGATGAAAGTGACATTGTCACCTGCATCTTCACTCGGGCAAAGTTCTTCAGAGGCAGAGGAGGCACAGTGAACAGATGAGCCTTGGACCCCAGACACAGGAGCATGCTCACCACACCACTGTAGCCATTGTGTTCTGCTGGTGATGGCCTTTCCCCTCCCTCCCTCTATGGCTCAACTCACATGACCAATCTCAAAGTTCTGGCGCATGAGCAGGTAAAGCGAGGCACTGGCGTGTGTGCGGATGGTGCTGACACGGCTGCCACAGTGTCGCAGGAGCCTCAGGCACAGGTCGGCACACAGCTCCGTGTCTTCCTCAAACAGCAGCTCTGGAAACTGCCCCCCAGGACCCCAGCAAACATTGTTCAGCCCTTCCTGATCCTGGCTTAGATAGTCCCAAGGGGGACTCAGGCAGGGGTGCCTATGTTCTGCTTTCTTTGGCCAAGCACAGCTGACTTTGGAGTCAGACCTACACTCCAAAGTCCTTGCTATGGGATCCTGGGTGAGTGACGTGGCCACTCTGATCCAATCCTGAGATCCTTCTTTTATAACCTTGGCAGGATGGTCTCCACTCCATGGAGTTGCTGTGCACACATCATGTGCTCAGTGAATGAGCTATTTTTAGTATTACCATCATTTTTTGACACAGAGTCTCACTCTGTTGCCCCAGGCTAGAGTCCTGTGGTGTCAGCCTAGCTCAAAGGAACCTCAAACTCGTGGGCTCGGGCAATCCTCCTGCCTCAGCCTCCTAAGTAGCTGGGACTACAGGCACTTGCCACCATGCCCAGCTAATTAAAAAAAAAATTTTAATAGACAGGGTCTTGCTATGGTGCCCTGACTGGTCTCAAATTTCTGGGCTGAAGCAGTCTTCTCACCTCAGCTTCCCAAAGCGCTGGCCAATAAGTAATCTAAGAATCATAGCTGTTGAAGAGTGCTCACCTTGGACACCAGGGCACGCTGGGTGGCCAGGCCATGCTGTAGGAAGAGGGCACTCTGGGCACTGCCCAGACTGTACAACACAACCTTCAGCACTGTACTCAAGACGATCTCCCGGGCTTCCGACAGCATTACTGTCTAGGGGTGCATTAAGGTGTTAAAAATCCAAGTGTTATTTATTTATTTATTTGCAACATGGTTTCACTTTGTTCTTGGTAGAGTGCCATGGCATCATAGCTCACAGCAACCACAAACTCTTGGGGTTAAGCGATTCTTTTCCCTCAGCCTCCAGAGTAGTTAGGACTACAGGTGCTTGCCACAACATCTGGCCTATTTTTAGAGATGAGGTCTCACTCTGGCTCAGGCTGGTCTTGAACTCCTGAGCTCAAGCAATACACCTGCCGTGGTCTCCCCCATCAGCCTCCAGAATAGTTGGGACTACAGGTGCCTGCCACAACATCTGGCCTATTTTTAGAGATGAGGTCTCACTTTGGCTCAGGCTGGTCTTGAACTCATGAGCTCAAGCAATACACCTGCTGTGGTCTCCCAGAGTGCTAGGATTATAGGCATGAGCCACTGCACCCAGCCAAACATCCAAGTGTTAAAAGCTGGGGTGGTTTTAGGGACACCAGAAGGAGAAGGGGGTGGGAGGAGAAGGATTATCAAGTCAGAGACCACAGGACATGGCAGTGCAATCAGAGGTCATAGAAGATGCTAGATCAAGCCCCACCTGCACAATGATCTCCAGTGTGTCTAGCACCACCAGGCTCGCCTCAGTTGCCAGGTTTCCTTCCACTAAGGCCTCATGTTCCACTTCATCCTTGGTCCTGGAGTGGAGGGGAGGTCTTGGTGGGGGTCACTCAAGGCCATGCTCCATGGCACAGCTGAGTTCTCTTCCTTCCTCAGCAGCCCAGGGTGCACCGGTTCCCTAGAAACTGGTCCCTATGGAACAAATCCCCTTCTGCCAACACTTACTTGTCCACACGATCTGAGGTCTGTCTCCAATGTGTGATGCTCTTCCGCCAGCGCACATTCTCCTGATTCCCAAATGGGCTCCGTTCTAGAACATGAGGGCATGTGTTCACAGGTGCGTGAAAACAGAAGGGTACACATGAGTGGGAGGAGAAATGAAGAGCCAATGAAGACACTCAGGTGGTGGGACCCATGGGATGCCAAGGGAAGCAGAAGTCTGCCAGGCAGATACACACAGGTAGACAAGAAAAACAGTGGGGACAGAGAGGCCTAAGTGGATGGCAATGACATGTGGACTCTTCCAGGAAAAGGGAGATGGATGGAAGGTAGGGACAGTCCCTCCTCTGGTGTCCCTTGGCCACAGGCTGGGAGCAGTTGGTGGGGATGGGGATACACAGCCTCTTTACCACGACTCCGTCGAACCATTTCTTGCCGGGCTCCGCTAGTGCCCAAGATGGCTTCCTCTAGCCGTGCCTTCATGTCCTGTGATTTTTTGAACGTGAGGCTATTGATGCGCTCGAAGGCCTTTTTCCCCTGGGAGGGCAGAAAACTGGGGTTTAAGGTGGATTCTGCTCTTGTTGGTGGGATATGGGCTAGCCTGCTCCCTTCTTGTCTAAACTTTTCCTCACTTCCAGGACCTTGCCCTTGAAGACCTGGTTTACCCCTTTCCTCTCAGCATCTTCCAAATTCCATTCATGAACACATTTCTCACTTTATTCCTTGGCTCACTGTAGAAACAGTCCACCCCTTTACCCTCGGCCCTGCAGAGTCCATTGCACAAAGATGCCCTGCAGAGCCCAGGCCCTGTGTAGCGCACATTCAGTCTGTCTCTTCTGCTGCCACACCCTGCCAACCCCCTCGAACCTTGTATTCAAAGGCCACCAGGCAGAGATACAGTAAGTCCAAGAGACGTCCAAGCTGAGGTAAGGCCAGGTCAGCAGCCCAGCGCTGCAAAAGAGCTGGCTCTGCGTTCTTCAGTACCCACAGCACACATGCCAGCAAGGTCCGACTTGACTCAGCAGAGAGGGGACAGCCTGAGCGAGAAGCCTGGAGCCAGAGAGAGAACAAAGTTAATTTTCACTTTCTCCACATGAGTACTGATCAATTTGTACCTTGTTATACAACTTCTCTCACCCATTTGGATGATAACTAGAACCAGAAGCCTTGTACTCACTGTTGGGGGCCCCTGGGAGATGCTGGCCCAGGATCCGGGGGTCAGGGGACCACCAGCAATGGCCATGGCCACGGAGGGGTTGATGGTACCTCCAAAGTCTCCTTCATTGTCTATATCTGAGTCGAGCATTGAGGCCAGTCTTGACCGCTGACCTGGTCCCTCTGGTGGAGGGATGGGGCAGAGAAGAATAAGGCCTGGGTACGTGCCCTCTCATCTCAAATTTCAGAAGTCTTTCCTCACTCCATCACCCTGACCAGGTTGGCATTTCTGGTTATCTACTCTCAGAACTTACTTGTACTTTTAATTAGATATATTAATAGTACAACAGTTTATAAACTTCACCAAAGCCTGAACTATATCTGATCTGACCACTGCTACATGTTCAATGTGGTCTGGCGCAAAATGGTAGTCATAGTAAAGACTATGATGACAATGATGAAATGATAATGACAATAATAATACTGATGCCATTATTATAGCATCAATTAGCACTTATATAGCATCTCCCATGTGCCAGGTGCTGTTCTAGGCACTTTAAAATATTCACTCTTGGCCAGACATGATAGCTCATGGCTATAATCCTAGCACTCTGAGAGGGCAAGGTAGGAAGATAGCTTGAGGTCAAGAATTTGAGACCAGGCTCAGCACCTGTTGCTCAGTGGTTAGGGTGCTGGTCACATACACTGGAATAGGCAAGTTCAAACATGGCCTGGGCCTGCCAAACAGTGACAATTACAACAAGAATAAATAGTCATTGTGGTGGGCGTCTGTAGTTCCAGCTACTTGGGAGGCTGAGGCAAGAGAATCGCTTAAGCCCTGGAGTTTCAGGGTGCTTTGAGCTGTAAAGCCATAGCACTCTACTGAGGATGTAGTGAGACTCTATCTCAAAAAAAAAAAAAGAATTTGAGACCAGCGTGAGCAAGAATGAAACCCCATCTCTATTAAAAGAGAGAAAAATTAGCTGGGCATTGTGGTGCATGCCTGTGGTGTATCTTGTGGTAGAGAGGATGATACAGGAGGATCACTTGAACCCAAGTTTGAGGCTACAGTGAGCTATGATGATACCACTGCACTCTAGCCCAAGTGATAGAACAAGACTGTTTAAAGGCTCGGTGCCTGTGGCTCAATCAGCTAAGGCGCCAGCCACGTACACCTAAGGTGGCGGGTTCAAATCCCCAGCCCGGGCCCGCCAAACAACAATGATGGCTGCAACCAAAAAATGGC
>CAUYQV010091568.1:0-35748 GCA_963574575.1 Galagoides demidoff
TCCCAGCTACTTGGGAGGCGGAGGCAGGAGACTCACTTGAGCCCAGGAGTTGGAGGTTGCTATGAGCTGTGATGCCATGGCACTCTACCCAGGGGGATAGCTTGAGGCTCCGTCTCAAAAAAAAAAAAAAAAAAAAAGTTCAAACTGTAAAACTACACTTCCTGGATACAAAAGCATTTGGGGGGGGGTAATTAGAGCTGTTTATTAGTTTCAAATTGATGTTATTCCCTCTGTAATATCTCCATTCCTGATTTAGCAAGTCTAGCTAGGTATCTTTTGAATACCTCCTGTTTTTCTTATGACAATGATACATTCATTAACAATTCTAATTTTTTTTGGAGACAGAGTCTGATTCTGTCACCCCAGGTAGAGTGTCATGGCATCATCATAGTGCACAGCAATCACAAACTCTTGGGCTTGAACAATCCTCTTGCTTCAGCCTCCCAAGTAGCTGGGATTACCTGCACCCACCACAATGCCCGACTAGTTTTTCTGTTTTCAGTAGAGATGGAGTCTAGCTCTTGCTTAGCCTGGTCTTGAACTTCTGAGCACAAGGGATCCACCTGCGTTGGCCTCCCAGAGCACTAGGATTACAGGCATGAGTCACCGTGCCTGGTCACCATTTCTCATTCAGTGATTACTGCCTTACTGTTCACCCTCTTTCTAGTCTCTCAAAAACCTTTATTTGTTTTCCTCAGTAACTCCAGATAAAGTATATAATACATTTCCAATTCCTCCTTGGCAGAAATGCCCTAGCACACAGCCCAAACACCTAACACTAGTTATTACAGAATATTACCAGAGTTTGACTCCATTTATGTAACTCAGCTCTAAATCTACTTGAAAAGCTAACATTTTGGAAAAGTGGATTTTTGTTTCTTTTTTAATTACCTAAATTTCATAGGACATTACAATAATGGACAGAAACAATAATGTTATTACAAAGATTCTTTAGCATCAGGGGAACGAAGTTCTCAAATTTGTTATAAGTGATACTTGGTACAAAGCAAGTAGGGTACCCATATTTGGAAAATATTGAAACAAATGAATTAAACTGATATACACAATTATAGAGACAAGTAAATCCTACCTCTTTCTATTTTCTGTCAAGACATTATTATAAATCAGTTCAAAGCTAACAGTATAAAATACAGAACACCGGGGTGGCACCTGTGGCTCAAAGGAGTGGGGCACCAGCCCCATATGCCGGAGGTGGTGGGTTCAAACCCAGCCCTTGGCCAAAAGCTGAAAAAAAAAAAATACAGAACACCTTCCCCTGGACTTACAATGGAACTCATAAAAGTTAATCTCTCCACAAGATCTTCCAAAATTAAATCTTTACCAACTTGGTCAACAAAATAATATCACTGGTTTCTTTTGTATTTCTTATTCCAACCATATACCTATTTCTCTCCCATCAAAAGAATATCTTCATCTCCTCTTTGTGATTAGTTGACCAGTTTCATCTGCTAGTGTTTGTTTTTGAAACTTCATGTTGAACTTTGATTCAAATGTTGCAGATGGGGTCTATTGGGTGGTATTTGGGTCATGGAGACAGATGCCTTAAGAATAGATTGATTCTCTTTCTGAGGTTTTTGCTTGATTAGTTCCCATGAGAGCTGGTAGCTAATAGTGCCTGATACCTCCCCCACCCTGTTGTATCTCTCACCTGCATGATCTCTGCACATGCTGGCTGGGCTTCCCCTTCTGCCCTAAGTGGAAGCAGCCTGAAGCCCTCCCCAGAAGTAGAAGTACAACCTGCTGAATTATGAGTCAAATAAACCTTGTTTCTCTGTAAATTACCCATCCTCAAGTGCTCTTTATAGCAACACCAAACAGACTAAGAAGCCATCTTAGTCTTCCCAGGGTTGTCTCGATTATGGACAGAAAATGAGCATGTTTTATCTGGTTTTTGCTAATACTGCTGTTCCCGGAACTCAGCAATGTTCCTGAAAAATCCTAGGGCTGCAGACATCAAGGGAAAGCCTGTGGCACAAAAGTATCTCTACCACTCTAGATGGCTTGGTTTTGTTGTAATTTGGTTTCAGGCACGTAATGTAAGGAGAACCCTCTTTTGCCCCAAAGCCAATGTCATTCTCTTCCATCTCATCAACTTCAAGTAATTTCTCCATTGCAATCAATGTCACTCTGTTCAGGTTAAAAGAAAAATCAGAAGTCTTCCCTTCATCCAGTCCTTTCTACATAGCCGGGAGCTACTCACTCATACATCTGAATTGGTTCCTTAGCACGTTCTCTCAGAGGCTGGGAAAGAAAGAGCAAGTTATTGCCTTTTGCAGTTTCTAAATCTACATGCTTCTGTTTAACCATGCCCCCAAATTACTAACAGCAGGCTCTTCTTTTCACTCTGATTAAACAAAACAAAACAAACTAAAACAAAAACAAAAACCCAAACAAACCTTTGTGTAACAGCTAATAATCTACACAGACAAACTAAGTATTCATTCCACTAAAGTAATGCATGACTGAGCCAAATTGGAGACACTGAGAAAATAGTCTGGATTGAAACAAATAGAAAGTTCTATTCTCATAACTCCTTGATTACAGACTGAAAAAATTAAGACCAAATAAATTATGTTTTATATATAAATATAACTATCTGCTGAGAATATTGCAATTGTGGGTTTGCCTGTTAGAACTAAGAGCATGATGGAGTAGAAAAGTCTATGGACCAAGTGGTGAAGAGCCTGCCTTCTGGTTCCTGCTTTTGCTGACTAACTGTATGATCTTAAATAACCAAGTCACAATCTTAGGCACTGTTCTTCAACTTTATCTCTAAAACTAGGATGCTAATATTGATACACCCTAATATATTCAGATAACTGAGTTTCCATATAAGAGAACAAAACCTCACTAAGTGTTCAGATATCACTAACTTCTTGTCTGTCCTGCTTAAAAAAATTATTTGCACACATACTAGCATTCCATTTCCATAAATACCTATGACCCTAGGTATTATTGGATATGTAAAATAACAAAATTCAATTTAGTGCAGTAATGGAACAATGAAATTTTTTTTGCTATTACACTGAATTTATTATGGGGAAGCTAAAACCACAAGGAAACCATGTCACAAGAATCTGCTCTTTCAGTTTGGTTAAGTGGCCTTTTCGGGATCATTCACCATTGAACAAAATAACTGCATCATTTCCCCCAAAACTCTGTATAATATATTAGAGGGTAGGGGTAGTGTGTATGAGATGTATAGCTAGTTTGGCTTGGACAGAAATGCTTTTCATATTGATATGAAAACATATCAATAACCAAATTCCCTATTCTAATTCATTTCAACAAACATTTATGCAAAGCATCACTTTAATGACTGTGGAGAATCCAGAGTAAGTCAATTTTGGTTGATAACTTCAAGAGCTCAATCTAATCATATAAAAAGACACAAAGATAAATAGCTATCATTAAGGCCTAATTATAATATCACAGAAATATAAACCAAATTCTGAGAAAGAGCTGCCTTCTAAGAAATGTTAAAAGAAGTTCTTTAGGGAGAAGAAAAATGATATAGGTAATAAACATCTGTCTACATAAAGGAAGAGCATCAGAGGAGGAACAAGTGATGATAAAGTTAAAAATTTTAGTTTTATTTGTAATCTAACAGAAAATAATTTATCCAAAATAATAACAACAATGTATTCAATTATGTATATATATGTGCTTGTGTATGTGCAAAATGAATGACAGCAAATATAGTAGGGTCAAAAGGGAGGATTAAGAATTATTTATCATAAGATTTTTCTCACTATCAGTAGAGGGGTATAATCATTTCTGAATGTGGACTTCAATTACTTGTAAATGTATATTGCTATTGAAAAGTCTAAGGCAACCACTAAAAAAAGTAGGAAACAAAGTAAAAAAGGAATCAGCTTGATTTACTGAGAGGGAAAAGAAAGATGCAATCATTATGTAAAATGTTCAGTTAAAATCATAAAAGACAGAAAAAGAGTGGAAGACAAAAATAAGAACAAAGCAAAGTGTAACAATAGGGCAGTGCCTGTGGCTCAAGGAGCAGGGCATCGGCCCCACATACAGGAGGTGGTGGGTTCAAACCCAGCCACAGTCAAAAAAAAAAAAAACCAAAATGTAACAATAGAAAACAGAGAAATGTGGTAGATGCCAATCCAGCCATATTAATTTTTATTCTGAACATCACTGATATAAATGGACCAGTAGAAAGATGGAGATTTTCACTGCATCAAAAACAAAACCCAGCTATACATTGTCTACAATATACCCACTTTAAATATAATGTCATATGCAGATTAAAAGTAAATGAGTAGAAAAAGATATACCACGCTAACATACTCAAAGGGAAACATAGTAACTAAAGTAATTTTGGATGGAACCGACTTTATTTTTTTTTAAAATTTTTTTTTGTTTGTTTTTCTGAGACAGCGTTTCACTCAGTAACCCTGGGGTTGAGTGCTGTGGTATCACAGCAACCTCAAACTCTTGGGCTCAGGTGATCCTCTTGCCTCAAACCTCCCGAGAAGCTGGGACTATAGGCACTCATCACTACAACACCCAGCTATTTTTTAGAGACAGGATTCTTTTTTTTTTTTGAGATGGAGCCTCAAGCTATCCCCCTGGGTAGAGTGCCATGGCATCACAGCTCATAGCAACCTCCAAATCCTGGGCTCAAGCGAGTCTCCTGCCTCTGCCTCCCAAGTAGCTGGGACCACAGGTGCCCGCCACAATGCCTGGCCATTTTTTGGTTGCAGCCATCATTGTTGTTTGGCGGGCCTGGGCTGGGGATTCGAACCTGCCACCTTGGGTGTACATGGCTGGCGCCTCAGCCGATTGAGCCACAGGCGCCGAGCCTAGAGACAGGATCTTGCTCTTGCTCAGGCTGGTCTTGAACATATAAGCTCAGGCAATCCACTCACCTCTACTTCCCAGAATGTTAGGGTTATAGACGTGAGCCACTGCCCCCAGGTAACAACAGAACAGACTTTAGAGCAAGGAAAATTATCAAGATAAACAAAAATGTTACCTAATGATACAAAGTCAATTCTCTAAGAAGACATAACAAACTTTAATGTGTACACATATAAACACAGAGAGGCAAAACATGTAAATCAAAACCTGTGGAACTGTAGAACTGTGTAAGGACAAATAGATTGATCCACTGTTATGGTTGAAGACTTCAATACTGCTCTATCAGAAATGGACAGATCCAACATGTAGAAAATCAGTAAGAATATAGTTGAACTCAGAAAACACCATGAATCAACTGGGCAATTACAGATGACTTCATTCTGCAACCGCATACAGTCTTCTGAAACTAACATGGAGCAGTCACCAAAATTGACCATATTTTGGTTTATAGAACACAACAAGTTTAAAACAATAGAAATCATATAATATCTGTTCTCCTACAACAATGGAATTAAACTAGAAATCAATAACAGACAGAGAGAGATGGAAAATCCTACATATTTGGAGATTAAACAATGTACTTCAAGGCCAAGTATAGTGGTTCACACCTGTAATCCCAGCATTTTGGAAGGCATTGGGGCAGGGGGTGGCAGGGAGGATCACTTAAAGCTTGGAACTTAAAGTCAGCCTGGTCAACATAATGAGAACCCATATGTACAAAAGTTAAAACTAAAAATAAATAAATAGAGAAAAATAAACCATTCACTTCTAAATAACATACGATTCAAAAAAGAAATCTCAAGAGAAATTTTAACGTTTTAAAATTATCTTAGCCAAAGTGAAAATGAAAATGCAATATATTAAAACTTTCAGGTTTCTGTAGAGGCAGTGTTTAGAGGGAAATTTATAACATGGAGTACATATATTAGAAAAAAGGAAGTTCTAAAACCAATCATCTAAGCCTCTACCTTAGTAACTATGAAAGAAGATGAAATTACATCTGAAGTAAGCAGAAGAAAAAAAAAAGCATAAAAATTAGAGCAGAAATTAATGGAATTGAAAACAGGAAATTAATAGAGATAATAAAATCAAAACATCTTATAATTTTTCATATTATAATCTATTTTTGATGAATTATTTTCAGAAAAATTAAATACTAGATATCATTTAGGACATAATAATTAGCATCACCATAATATTTGCAAGTTTTATTCATTTTAATATGGGTTATTTATAATATAAAACCAAGCTGTTTTTCTTAGATCCATAACAGTATATAACAAACTAGTCTCCATTATGGTATTAACAATAATTACCAAAGATTTTTCACTACTTATCCCTTCACTGTTACTTTAATCATCACTTAACAAAATTTTGATGCCAATAGTCACCTCATAAAGTACTGCTGCCCAAGGATTAACTCTCCAAATTAAATTCTCTTTCAATAATTATCTAAGAGAAACAAGCAATACATTTTTCTCACACTATAGAACAATAAACTTTTCTTATTTATAGTAAATACATAAAACAATTTTAAAAAAATGGTTTAGCATAGAGTACCATCTTCTTTACAGGAGAATTTGAATGGATCACATGTAGACATCAGTGTTCATGGATTCTTAGCCTCCCTTTCCCATTATTCTTGTAAAACCACCCCAATTCTCACGGAGTATGACCATCTGTGATTCTTATAGTGCTGTCAATCGTAGGGGCCCTCCTCCTGGGCATATGTCTGAGGATGACTGATCTGAGGGCACTAGTGCTTTTTACAGTCCCCAGTGTTTCATTCAAGGACAGACATGTATTCTAGGCCAAGTCTGATATGAATACTGGCAAAGGGATGTCCTGTCTTCCTTTTGGCATCAACGACGACGTAGACTGAGGGCTGCCAATATCGTTATTCTCACACATGTCGAGTAAGTCCGGTTAAGAGGGAAGCCAACACACTGAAAAATGAAGAGTAAAAAGATGGAGAAAGAATAAAAGAAAGAAAAAGAGATAGTGATTCAAGGTTTTTTTTTTCCCCAGCCTGTTCTTATTAATCTGGTTTACCTAAAGCTAGATCCACCTTTCCCAGCTACAGGGCCCCAAATATTTCAGTTTTGATAAACTTTGTGTTTGATTTATATTGTTAGCTGCCAAAAAGTTTGGGATCATATAAACTTTAATTTAAAATTAAAAATACTTCCATGCTCAGAGTTTGTCTACCAGAAATTTGTATACATTAGATAGGAGGTCAAATAAACAGTTCCAGAAACATCTGGTAAGCACTTTGATTTTCACTATGCACATTAGCAACTAAAGGTTTTTGGACGACCTTCAATAGGAAAATGCCAAGCTGTCCTGGTGTGGTGGTTTATGCCTGTAATCCTAATTCTCCAGGAGGTCAGGGCAGGTGGATTGCTTGAACTCAGGACTTTGAGACCAGCCTAAGCAAGAGCAAAATGCTGTCTCTCCTAAAAAGTAGAAAAACTAGCCTGATGTTGTGGTGGGCACCTGTCATCCCAGCTACTTGAGAGGCTGAGGCAGGAGGATTGCTCAAGCCTAAGAGTTTGAGATTGCTGTGAGCTTTGATGCTGTGGCACTCTACCCAGGGTACAGAGTGAGACTCTGTCTCAAAAAAAAAAAAAAAAAATGAGAGAGAGAAAGAAAATGTCAAATTGGCTTAATCAGGATTATCCCACGGCTATTTGGTACAGAATTCCATCTTTCTTGTTTTTTTTCTGCAAGGAAAACTAATACTATAGACATAATCTGGGAAACACTATGTTAGGTTAAAATAGAAAACAAAAAACACACATTTCTTTTCTAATGCAATTTTAAATATACTTGAAATATTTCAACATTTTTTTTTCAAGACAAGTCTACATATGGATGTCAACAATGATATTTTTGACTTATTAAATGTCAAATCCTAACTTTAACTCCAATCAAAGGGAAAAACATTGACTGCCCAAGAGTGACTTAGATACACGCTGTAAGCCAAAAGTTCTTTTTCCAGATCTTCATTTTTTGGCTGTATGCATCTCTTCTCTTACATGTTGGCCACATTCACTCTACATCAGTAAGCACTTGTCTCCAACAGCATGGTGGGGACCTGTGAACCTCAGTTTTACATCCTCTCTGCTCATGACCCCAAAGAAAAAGAAATGGGTTTTTTCTGCTACACCAACAGTAAAGCCAGCATTACAGTCCTGATCTAATCACCAGTCTAATCCTTATAGAAAATGGGTCCTATTCTCTGACAGGACAAGTTTGGTTACATGGTAGAGAGGGGGAGTAATAGGGCTGTTCCCTGAAATAAACTGTTATAGGTATCCAGTAAGAGTTGCTCACAGACATAGCAGTGGAATGGAAAAACAAGGGGAACAGATAAACAAATGTAGTTTCTGCAATCAATATATAAGATTTATTAAATTACTCCCAGGGTAAAGTATAGAAAGGTATAACTATGGGCAAGTCATAAGTTTCAAGTGTTCCTGCAGAACACAGTGATATACCACAGAGGGTTTATCAGTCATTTACCAAAGCAGAAACATTTCTTCTGTAACTTTTACAGAACTTCACGATGACAATGGGAAGTTCTGATATGTCTTCTGATATGTCATCATCCTTCCATCCATTTGGGAGAAAGAAAGGTGCATTTTGCAGGAAAATATTTTTCAGTTCTACTGTGGGCAGGAAACCATATAAATATTTATTTAAAAGGAAATTAGTAACTATAGTAGGTTTATTTTATTTTTCACTGATATTTAGTTTGTTTTATTCTTGCTAGCCTTAATTAAAAAAAAGATCTTCTATGGAGAAGTTCAATGCAATTTAATCAGCAGGAAAATACATTTGTTACGGAGAAAGTATTGAAAAACAAAGAAAAAGGACTGCTGGGAGGATTTATTTTGGTAATACCACCCTGAGGGCTAAGGTTAAAGATTCAGTTTATACTCAACAGGAATGAAGCAGTGAATACGGGAAGCAGAATGACTTAGTTAGCAAGATAGTTTGTGATACAAACAGTCCCTGCAAACTTTAAAGTCAAATTGGTTGGGAACCAGGATTGGAAATACCATCAGAAAATAGAACAATGGTTAAAAAAAAAATGATCTGAGTCCATTTTGCAGTCAGGAAAAGATTTTCAACAAACAATTCAATACAGTTTTCCATGAGAGATGCCATGGGAACAAAGAGAATCTAGCTCTATTGCCTATGATAGATTGTGAAGAGTCTACCAAAGAGATAACATTAATTGGAAGTTGAAGAATTAGTTGACCATCCTTTGGTGATAATTAAGAAGTGAATGGTGATATTCTAAGACTATTCTAACAAGTTTGACATTATGGTGATCATGAAGCTTCAGAAATGTGCTGGGCAAGGGGTGAAGTACAGCTGAGAAATATTGTCTGGTAGGTAGAAGTGTTGCTTACCTGAGAGGTGGACAGATGGTGGTAGGAGGAGAGAGGGGATGAGGAGGGCTGATTTCCTAACGACTGCCTGTGGGCATACTATGAAAGACTAAGAAGATTGGGTGGGGGAGCTTCAACAAATATACTTACATTAGTAAAATGATAAACATTTATGATATTTTAGGAAGTTATAACAACAAAACCGAGACTAAACTAGTGTTAGAAGAAAAAAATATTAGTTGCAGAAGATACAGCTCCAACTGAAGCTTCTGGAAGGAGAATGAAAAAAACACAAGGAAATATTGGAGAGAGGTGGGAGATAAGCATTTAGAGACATTAATAACAAAACAAGCCAAAAAACCAAACAAATATTATGACTTCTGAAGTTATAGGAAAAATAGGAATTAAATAAAGGAACAGAGAGGGTCTTGATAAATGGAAGGTCAAGTATGGTGACATGAGACAGATAGATCGAAATCTAAACTAAAGCTATTTTATAAAAAAGTTGACAGAATTATAAAGTTAGGGCTCTGACTCTGAAAAAAATTCCAAAGAATCAAACCACTAGAGACACTTTAGAAATATAAAAATGGCTTAGGTATTAAAGTGTAATCACTGCCTCCTCCGAAGGAACCAGGGAAAAGAAGCACAGAGATTTTTCTATAACATCTATAATGAAAGTGTATCTCATAGGAAATGTGAAGTAGTTTGGCAAAGATATGATGACTCTTTTACTTTTCATTTATAAGTGTTGTATGAAGGTAAATTTAATCATATCCTGAGAAAAGTGCACCTACTCTGAACCTGTGCCTTAAATCTGATAAACTTGTTGTTCCTTATTTTTTTAATCATAGGATAAAATTATATATTGAACTTCCATTCAATATATCCACTTAAGACTATATTGTTCATGCTTACCCAAGTTATAAAATATTCTTCGAAATAACATTTTAATAATGCGTAGTATTTGATTTCATGTATGTATCATGACTCCTTCAACCTCTCCCCAATTGCTGATCCTTTGTGCTGTCTCCTCTCTTTGGTGTTATAAATAACATCTGATGAGCACCCAAGTACAGCAACCTAATAGTTTTCTTAGGATAAATTTCTGGAAACAAAATGCTCAATCATATTCCAGAAAGTATATGGCAGACGCCCATTAGCAATGTGCAAGACAGTCCATATAATTATAAGCATGCCTCCATCAACATTAGCATTTAAAAAGTATTTGCCAACTTGATATCAAAATTGACATTTTGTTGACTTGATTGTTAAGTAATTTGGCCTTTTTTCAATATACTTATTTACTATTTGCGTTGATTTTGCGCATTTTGTCCTAGTTTCTGTGAAAATTCAACTTTTAAAATCTTTTCTAATGTGAGCAGGAGAAATGAACACACAAATTTATGTATATCAGTTGCAGAATGCTTCTGAGATGGAGTATCCCAAGGGGAGGAGGGCACATTTGAGTTTAAAATGTTTTGTTCTTAAAAGAATCACTTACATTTAAATAGCAAATTAAATCAATGAAAAAGTAATGACAAAATATTTGGAATAAAAGCATTGTTTATTATTGAAATAAATATATATGGCACATAAGTTATATTATGTAATATATAAATTATGGAATAGTTACTATTTATATATTTTAATATGTATAATTAAAATTCCTATAAGATGCATTGGATGGTTTTTGAACCTATAAAATACATTTTAGGAACAATTAAAAATTTTAAAATACAACTTCAGTACTATTTTAAAATTTCAAAATTGTAATATCAAAGAAAAAAAGAACTGAACTAGGGGAAATAAGGTAAATGCATCATAAATTTTCTTGCATAGCCTAAGTGGAATAGACAAAAATAATTTCATTATTGACATCAATAACTAAAGAAAGTAGAAAATATTTACAAAAATTTAATTTTGACATTAATAGAAGTATTGGAAGACTGTCTTTCAAATTAAAAATGCAGGTAAGACAAATTGTAAACTTTAGACTGCAAAACACATCTGTTAAACGAACAGCATTAAAAGCCTAGAATCTAAGAGTGTGGAATAAGACAGAAAAAGGTAAGTTCAAATAAACATATGTGCTTTTAATTCCCCCATTAATAGAGCAATGTTCATTGCCCAAATTAAAAATTAAATACAATCTTCTCAAACACAATAGGTGCATTTCTTTCTTTTTTTTTTAGGATAAAAAGTATAAGTTTATTTTTTATTAGAGAAAGGGAAGAGAGTGGTGGGGGGAGAGATGAGAAAGAGAGGGAAGAGAGGAGAGAGCAGGGAGAGAGCGAGAGAGGGGAAGATGGGTGGGGAGAGGCACCAGGTGCATTTCTGAAAGACGCCCAAAGAACAAGATTGATGGGAAACAGGAATGGGACTAGTCCTCTGAAAATTTAAGCATCTTTGTAAACAATGGCAATCCTAACAACAGCATAGAACAGATGAAATGACATTTTAAAATAATGACAAAAAGAAATAAATAGTAATTTTTATTTTAGTTTGTTATAGTAAAGTTAGAAGTATATCATTAAAAGGACAGAGAAACCATGCTATTCAAGTCCAATAGAGTATAGAACTAATAATTTATAAAAAGTACTGGAGACCTAGAACATGTCAGCTTCCTAAGGGAACAATCAACAAAGTATAAAATTGGGTAACATTTATAGAACAAATGACCTGATTTCTTTAACAAATATTTTCCAAAGATTAAAGAAAAAGGCAAGTGAAACTGTAGAATAAAAGATACGGGAAATATCAAGAAATGTTGGCCAAATGCATTGTGTGGCCCTCGTGTGTGTCCTCATTATACCAATTGTTAAAAAAATTATAAAATAACTATGGAAATTTGATCATTTATTGGGTATTTGATGATGGTATTTATTATGTTTAATAATTATATTAAATTCATGAGTAAAATGTATTATCTTTCAGAAATTAAAATTACAATATTTATGAGCATAATGACGTGTTTTAGGGGGTTATTTTTAAGATGACTGTGGGAAGAGGGAAATTGATGAGGTCATAGATGAAGTGGAATTGGCCCTGTTTTGATAGCTATTAAAGTGAGGTGCTGGGTGCACAGGGTTTCATTAAACTATACCATATGCTTTTTGTAGATATTTGAAATTTTTTCATAGGAAAGTATTTAAAAGAAAATAAAGAAAAAACAAAAAGAAGGATGTATGATGCAAAGGATGAGAAAAAAGTTTCAGGCAAATGAGTTTTAGGAATAAGGGAAAACTTCACAAAGTATGTAGAGAATAGGTCAAACACACTTTTTCCCCCAAAACAGCTCAAATGTGCACTCTGAGCCGACAGAAAGAGCTTGCGCTAAGTGGACATTGTGTACAAAAATTTGCACGTGGTTTACTGCATTCAGTAATGTTGGTATACTGAACTTGGTGATCCCTATTTGCTAGTTATGAATGAACAAATTCAAGTTACAGAAATGTGCATTTTAGCAGAGAAGGGGGGAGGAGAGGGACAAAAACCTATCTAATGCGTACAAGGAACCCAGTGGATAAGATGGGCATACCTACAGCCAAAACTTAGCATTACAAAAATGGTCCATGTAAACTAAAACATATGTACCCTCTTACTGTACTGAAATTTATAAAAAGGAACATTGTAATGCCCAGAGGGTTAATACTTTATGATGTAACAATAGATTTACCGTAAAGCAAATCCTTAGCTCAGCAGATCCTTCAAGAAAACAGGTTTCGACTCAGACAGCCATGAAAAGTGTCAGGGTACATCTCTTGCTAGTTCTTTGACCTTGAGAAAAATATTTGACCTCTCAACTTCACATATTCCTCACCTATAAAATGGGGCATTTACTCCTACCTTATTAGGTGATGATGAAGTAATAAAAATAAAATTATCATAGGGCATGGCTCAGAGTAAGTGCTCCTAATGATACCCTGTATTATTTTTAGGTGTTTGGAATATTTAAGTGGCAATTGCTACAATGTATTTGTATCCTTACAAATCAAGTACTCTAATGTTTCCTGCATTTTCACTTGCATGAGTTGAGAACTCCTTCACCTCCAAATCACATGACTAACAATGAAAATGGGAAATGTTTATTAGTATTAATGATGCTTTGTATTTCTTGATGGTTTCTCTTTTGCAAAGCATATTGCTGGAAATAGGACCTGACTCTAATCAAGACTTAGGCTTTCAGGCATTCATTTTTGTCCCTGTTCCAGAACAGGAGTAATAAAGACAGGGAAAATAATATTCCTAATTAAGTTGATTATGCTTCGTCAGTTAATCACAAGGTGCATACATTTACCTCTACGCTGCATGAGCCTGAAAATACTTACTGGAAACGACACATTTCCCATTCAAAATTGAGAAAATTGAAGGTAAATTATATTTAAGGTTTTTTGCCTGGACACATTTTGCTCTGATTTGATTTTAATAGAACAAGTCTGGCAAGAATAAGGGCATGGTATTCTGTCAGTTACTGTAATAATTCCTAACAGCAAATACTATCAATTTGATATATTTCATTATCCTTGTAAATTAGAGGGACCTGTTCGGACCCGCATAGTGATGTGGATGGCAGGGAGCTGACCCGCTCTACCTGACCTATTGTACATCATCGTTCAGACTGTGGAAACCACCTCTGTGGCCATCTCAGATCCCTATCCCAGGGTTTATTTTTCCTGGCACATTTTATTATAGAGAGATACAGCATGCCTCTTCTAAAACTTGTTGTTTATCCACCTTTTATTCAAACCTTTTCCATAATGTAGTGTGAATGCCATCTATATAACCGAATAATGCATCAATCTTATAAATGATTGCAGCAATTTTCAAGAAGGTGAAAATAAATGAAATTATATGAGTAAAACTCTCATAGTGCATGACATACTGTAAATGCCCCACCCCCAGTAGCTATTATTATTTGTAGATGTTTTGAGTATTTAAGTGGTAAGGAACACAATATATTTGTTATTCTTACAAAACATGTAATGTGAGGGTTTTTGCCTCTTTTGAAGAATTCAGATACAACCAACTTCAAAGATGAATAAAAAGGGAAAATTATAAGGAATAAATTGACTCTTGCCTTTTCTGTAGGCCTGTTTGATTAAGGAACACTGGCTTTTTAATTTGCTTTGCTATTTTCTTTGTTTTATGAGCTATAACTGTATGAAGGGATTCAGTTTTCACTATGCTTCTCTCTGCCCCATTACAGTCTAGTCTTCCATAAAATGAGATCAGTTCAGAAAGGAAATGCTTGTGAGCAGAAGCAACACTTTCTACTGAATTTGAAAAAGATGATTTCTATATATTGAACTTCATGGATAAATTCGCTGTTCATTAAGAGCTTACAGCATGTTTATCTATGCCAGGCATACTCAAACTACGGCCCGCAGGCCACATGAGGTCTGCCCAGGACATTTATTCCGCCTGCCGGGTGTTTTTGCCACCGCTGCCTGTCCTTTTAAACTATAGTCCAGCCCTCCAACGGTCTGAGGGACAGTGAACTGGCCTGGCCCCTTGTTTAAAAAGTTTGAGGACCCCTGAACCCCTAGGAGGTGATACATGTAATGCGAACTTGGCTATATGCTGTTAAACAAAGGGAAATAATAATATAACTTTGGGTCAGGGCATATATTTTTTGTCTTTTGCCACAGAGTTTTGTAGATTCTGCTGATGGGAAGTGGGAAGTACATGTTTTTCATTAAGGCCCAATTTCTAAGCATTACTAACTTTCTTTAAACTCTCATGTTGCTCATTTCCAAAACAACTTATTCCAAGTGTGACTACTGTGTTCCTAATTAGGCCCATTAAATTACTAACATTTTAGACAGAGTCTAATAGATGCTTAAACCGGCATTTTTAAAAGTTTGCTGTGAGTTAATGGACTCTACTAAAAAATTTCTATTGTTGCTGATCTAGTTGAAATCTTTATTAGCAATCAATATTTGGACCAGCTTAGGTAACACACATCTCCGTGCTGTGACCTTGAGCAGGTTGTTTTACCTTTTACACCTGACGTTCTCAAAAATAAATTGGTGGAGATAATAGTATTTCTAAAATGGTCACTTTTTTTTTTTAGAATTAAGCCAAGTCAAATAATTAAAGTGTTTAGCACAGTGTCAAAATATGTATTCATATATTATTTGATGGTGAAGTTTATCCTTAATACATTGTTTTTAAAATTTTAGGTAATTCTCCAAGATCAATCTAACAATGTTGAGAAAATAAAGAAAACCAAAGATAAGATGAGTATTATAGAAACAAAGAGGAATTTTCTCTTCAAGCCCTTTCACAGCCTTTGTTGTGAGGCTGGGTAGGTGGGGCAGGGAAAGGGAAAAGGGTGATGAGGAAAGGCGGGTGGTTCTATCATGAGCTGATCGTAGCTGCCATGGGCAGGTGGTTCTATTGTGAGCCTGCTCGTAGCTGCCATGGGCAGGTGGTTCTATCATGAGCCTGATTGTAGCTGCCATGGGCAGGTGGTTCTATCGTGAGCCTGATCATAACTGCCATGGGCAGGTGGTTCTATCATGAGCATGATCGTAGCTGCCATGGGCAGGTCGTTCTATCACGAGCCTGATCGTAGCTGCCATGAGCAGGTGGTTCTATCGTGAGCCTGATCGTAGCTGCCATGGGCAGGTGGTTCTATCCTGAGCCTGATCGTAGCTGCCATGGGCAGGTGGTTCTATCACGAACCTGATCGTAGCTGCCATGGGCAGGTGGTTCTATCCTGAGCCTGATCATAACTGCCATGAGCAGGTGGTTCTATCGTGAGCCTGATTGTAGCTGCCGTGAACTCCCTCTGCACATTCTTTACCCATTAAAAATGAAAGGTAAACAACAGTGACAGAAATAAATCATTGTCTAGATTATAATTATTAAAGTGGAAAGTTTATTTGTATCACTGGTTTGTAACATGAAAGTTTCCATCAGCAAATCATCCTCCTTTTTGCTGTAGTGAGGATTAATCTTGAAATTTTAGCTTATGGTGCCAATTTTTGCCTTTCTGATACTTCTTAGTAGAATTAAACCTTCAAGCTCCAGTGAAGGTGGCTGAAATTTCATTATTTTTCTGTCTCATCAAATTATTTACCTTGCCTGGCATTTGCCACCCACTCTTTTTCTGGAATTTCAATTCAAATTTATTTTCAAGAACAAATGTGCTGCACTTACTGATGAGGAAAGGATGTCAACTGGGAAACTGAAAACTATTCAGAAAAAGAGCATTTGTTTTGTAATGCCATGTAGGTTGAAATGGATTTGATGAGGAAGCACTGATGGCATTTACAAGCATGTAAATCTGATTTGTAGGAGTAATGTCCAGTTCTCCAAGGATTCTCGACTCTCATCTGCTCAATAATAGCACCACCACATTTATCTTGCCTGGGTCAAGAAATTCATTTGCAAGTATTTCACATACTTGCATGGATTTTAAGGTGGTTCATTTTTTGAGACTAGAGAATGTCCTCTATCTCATTATATTATTATTGGTCCCCATGCTGGAGTGAGTGAGGCTGGTGTGCCTGGGTGTGGTGCACAGACAGATATTCAACATGCCGTCCACATTCAAGTGTTTCTTGCCCCACTCTCCTGCCTCCTCCTGCCTCGCCATTTCTGACCACCACCGTCTCACTGCCAAAGAACACCTCAGGAAACAGTCTAAAAATGATGAATCTGCAAGATGTTATAAGTGTACAGGGAACGTTTTGAAACCATTAGTGCAATGTCACCTAATACTTCACTATATTTCAATGATTGATGTTTACCTTGCAAACCTGTGACATGAAAGTTTAGGAATTTTATTTTCATGCAAATTCATTAAATCATAACATACTCCGGACCACTTCTCTTAACCCAGCAACCACTGGTAGCTTGAGGTTTTGAAGGAGGATGTGTGGTGGAGTGTGGGACATGTCTGGAGACATCCAGGTCCCTGTGAACCCAGAGAGCTGGGATGACGGGTGCTGCTCCACCCAGTGACCTTGTTCTGTTATCCTGCTCCAAGTTTAGCTGGCAGCTCCTTAAAACACCCATAGTGACATTTATCCCATAGGATTAAATAGGACAGGTGTATAAATCTCTGTTCTTTTGAGAAAATGGAATTGTCTTCCTGCTTTTATCTGTGGTTACTAAAGGAACAACGACAAAATTGTTATTGGCTATGTGAACCTTCACTCCAGGCCCCACTTGCTCCCCCAGGAGTCCTGGTCAGGCTCATCCAATTCTACTGGGGGGTGGGAAATATGGGAAGCAGGGGAACTTAAACATTTGTGAAATATCCCCTTAAAATACAGCACAGAGGGAATAGAAAAAAAATAACCACAAAGAGCACAGGAGAGGAGATAATAGCAAATAGAAATACCAATAAACTTTTAGAGGTTGAGAAGCAGGTATGTTAGCAATAAGAGGCTTAGCAGAGCCAAAAAGCTGAAACCCAGGGCCAGAAGAAGACACAGCCATTTAGAAGCAAGTTGATTTACAGGGCAGAGCCCTTAATGGCTAAGGAATTAGAAGCTCTAGAAACCTCACGGTGTGAAAGCAAGAACTGGGGAGAACACTGGGGAATGAGTTGCACATCTCCATAAGAAGCTTTCAAACCTTTTAGAAAAAATTCTTCTTCCTCTGAGTTTATATACAACTACCCTTTTCTGTAGCAGGACATTCATTCTACCTGCAATTAGAACTAGAAGAAGTAAGGAAAGAATGAAGGGTGGAGACTAAGGTACCTAATTAGAATAGAAATTAGATTAAAGTCTATATACTGCAGACCCTTTCCACTGTTTCACTTCCCAAGATGTTTAAAAGATTTTTCTTTGGAAAAGTTGTATGGCTCAAGGAAAATATCTACAGGTATTATTTTTTGACAGAAGCTTAGTAAGACAACTGGGCTCTTGCTCAGGCTTTCTTGATGAAGCCCTCAGTTCATAACATCTTTCACCAGGACACTGAGATTTTTAACTGGCTTTTCAATGCCTAAGGAAAAAAGAAAAAAAACTTTAAGGAAATACAATAAATTCATGAAAAGAAAAAGAAAGCACCAATGAAATGATAATATCTTTTGAGAGAAAAAAAAGAAAATATTATGTCTGCAAAACAACCATTAGATGCTCCTTTTTTTTTTTTTTTTTTTGAAAAGAGCAAAAATAAAGAGCTCTGAGATATGGGCAGCACCTGTGGCTCAAAGGAGTAGGGCGCCAGCCCCATATGCTGAAGGTGGTGGGTTCAAACCCAGCCCCAGCCAAAAACTGCAAAAAAAAAAAAAAAAGCACTCCAGGATATCTTATCCCATTATCCCCAAGAATGCAGAAGAAAAGGAAGTTAAGGCAATCTCTCAGGAAGAACAGGCATGTATGTAAAAAGCACAGAAGACAGACAAGAAAACTAGAGGGTCATTGCAGAAAGCTAAATAATAGGAGTTCTAGAGAAAGAAGGTAGAGCGTTTTTCTGAGAAGCATTTTTCTGCCTCACCTGGACCATCTGTATTCATCATCCCTGAAGAGCGGGCCACTCCCAGGCAGAGTAATGAACAACTTCCCGAAAATTCCCTCCATTGTCCTCACAAGTAACTGGGCACTGGGTTTTGGTTCATTCTCTCAGCAGAAGTCCAAGAGTGAACCCAAACCTAAAGGAGGGGTGTTTTCCACTCCCTTCAGCAATGGTCAACAGAGTATATCAAACAGTGGGTTGAAACTGGCCTCCATAGACATCACTGCGTGCATTAACAAGAGTGAAGACAGGACTATAGCTATGCTTTGCCATTTGTATGAATGTGTAGGTGATTATATATTGGTTGCATAGTAGTATTGAGTATATTGGATACTTTTTCTTCCGTTCTTGAGATACTTTACTAAGAAGAATATGTTCCAACTCCATCCAGGTAAACATAAAAGATGTAAAGTCTCCATCTTTTATTATGGCTGCATCATTTCAAGACTATTAAGAATAGAGTGTAAATGTCTTATGTTTTACCACAACAAATAAGTAAGTGAGGTGATGGTTAAGTTAAGCAGTTTGATATAAGCATTACACATCATTTATAAAATCAGCACATTGCACCCCATAAATGCATTAATATACACAATTATGATTTCATAAAGGAAAAAATAAAAATAAAAAAGTGAAAGCAAAAAAAACTACATTTCAAAAAAACAAAAAAAAAGTGAAGAAAGGGCTCCTTCCAGACTCCCATGCTTCCCTTTGTCTTAACACCTAGAGCTTCACTACTAACTATTGAATCCACATTGACTTATAAATATTATGGCACTTCTTTTTCATGTTTATCGCCTGTAGGTCATTCTGACTTTTTACACTGATTTCCATAAAGTTCTACAAAATCTCACCATAAGCATGTGTTAAGGAAATGTCCTTATTATCCTTCATTGTTAATTTCAAACTGTTGTTTACTCTTCCTTGAAAATTATATCATCAGACTGTATCATCAACATTGCTCTTATCATTCAGGAGGGCCCCTGTCTTTTTCTTGTTTATTTCGTGATGATATAAATTTTTGTTGACTGTCGCTCTAACATTCCTTTGAACTTTCTTCCTGATGATATTCACACGCATGTGGATAGTACTTCCAACACATTGACCTCTAAGAGTTTTCTCCTTTGATAACCTTGCCTTTCATCCTACCTCAAGTGTAACTACAATCATATGCTGAAAATTGTTCTTCCCAGTAATTGTAGATCCATCATAATTTCCGTTGTGTACATTCTTGTTGGCGACTCATGTTGGTACTTCAATAATCTTTCAGTCCTGCCAGGATCTCCAATTCCTAGATCAGTCTTCATTGTCACGTCTTGACGTCTTCTTTCCTCTCCTTACTCATCTCAAACTCCAGAGATGACCATTACAATCACCACCTTGTAGAAGACCTTGACTCCCTTGTTCCTGCTCTTCTCCCTGGTTATTGCCTGGTGAAATCTCTGCCATGACTACATCTATTTCTGCCTACATCTTACCTACCCCTGGGAATGTAGTTGAAGTTAAATTCACAGCTTTATTATTCTCATTTTAAGTCAAACAAGAGCCTCCAGCCTGTCTTTAAAATTGATCAGTAATACCATGGTTCCTAATCATGCTGTATGGCTCTAGTATGGGTCACTCATTCTCCAACTCTCCTAAAAGGCATTTTGTAACTTCTATGCCTTCTGAACTCCTAACATCTCCTCCTCCATCTTTACCCTCAGCTGATCACTGTGCCTCCTACTTTCCTCAGACAATTCAACAATTGAAAGAGTTTTTACAGACTATCATCTCCACATCTATCTGCAGCCTAGGTTAGCAATTCTATATTCTGTTTTTAATCCACTCCACAGCTATACTAAGCAGCTCTGAATAAGCTAGGGCATAATGACACAAATGTGCATCAGGCCTGGTTCTTGACTTCATGGACTTCATGGTCTCAATGTCTGGTCCACCAGTCTTCTGGGAAGGTCAGATAATTTTCTTACCACTGTCCTATACTCACATTTTAGAACTAGCAAACTCCCTTTTCAGTTTTGGTCTAACTGACAGTATAAATAGAGCATAGTTATTCAAATTTGAAAGTGTCAAGTTTGGCTTGTAATCATAAAAAAACAAAGTGTGATCCTGTTAATTACTGCAGGTGATTAAGACTGCTGAGTGAGTGATGAGTGGCGGCACATGGGGCTGGCTGGTCCCTTGGTGATGGCATAGTGCCACCTGCTGGATTGCCAATCCTGGCTCAGATCATGATCCCCAGAAAACAAGCCGAAGGAGTTGTATAAAACTACTCAGAGATTTAACCTTGTCAAATTGGAAAAGAGATTCAGTCTAAGAGCAGAAACCCAGTGTCCTGAAATGAATCACAATGAACATAACATTTTGAGAGCCAGAGGGAGCTTTAGAGATCACTGGGACTCAGTGGTTATAGACAACAAGACTGAAGTCCAGACATCACATATAACTTCAAAGGTGATATTAGGAGCATAGACTGGAGCTGCATTTAGAATGGCAAATTGGGTATCTTTCTTCTACACCTATATTTCGTCCCTTATTCTCCATACTCAGCTGGATGGTTATTTTAGGCATCTAATATGCTATATAAATTGTGTTTACATTAAATAAGTATTTATATTACATAACTGAGCCTCTTTATAGATGGGTGTGAGAGATATTCTAAGCCAATTTCCTTCCTCATTTTACTGATGACAGTTACCTAAGGACACACACATTTCCTGACTCATAGCCAGTGCCCTTTCTTTAACTTCAACATTATTTTAAAAAATGATCTCCAACAGAAAGATGGCTGGTTAATAATAAAGTAAAATAAAGCAGGTAAAAAGATGAACAGCTAGCTGAATTGCATACCTTCTGACAGCTTATAAAAGCATTATTTTTAGTTTTTTAATAATAAATGATTGTAGTTCTGAAAATCCATGTTCTCTCACAAAAGCCAGAATATTATAAATTTAGTTCCCCACTGATGCCTGGAAGAATTGCTTCCTGCTGTTGCCAAATCATGTTGTGGTAAAGTCCATGACAACCAGATGCTTGTGTATTGTGCTGCTTAAGAACAAGGTTAATGAGATGAGTATACATGAAAATATGGAAATAAACACAATCAGATATTTATATTTCTAACTAGATTGTGTAAACTGGTTGGAGAAACACATTCAAATGTTATTTGAAACTCTGTATCTCATGAGGCAATAAACACTTCCCTAGTAGAAAGGAAAATGGAAGGAGAAAAACAACAATGTACTTTAAAGTAATATGCTTTTCCTAGCTGATATACTGATAAACTGTACATTCTTATTATTTTATACCTTTTAAAAGAAAACTAATTCAATTTTAAAACTATTGATGTGAATTTACTTGACAATTGTTTTTGAATTCCTATCACACGCTAGGCACCTGCCAGCAGTGCTAGGTGCAGCGATTACATAAATAAAAAGCCCGAGAGTGCACCGTGTAGGCAATGTAGCCACACGTCTACCAGGTGAAATCTTTTGATGAAAATGTTCTCTTCATCCTGGGTACTAATCCTTTCTTAGTTTTTCATTTGCATATCTTTTTTCCTAAATAATATCTTTCTTGCAGTGGGCTGGCTCCAGGGTACATCTGAAGTAGAATAGGAATACAAAGGAACTTTCCATTTTTCACTTATTTTTCTTTCCATGTTTTCTTATCATTTATTTATACAATTGTCAGGGATTTATTATAGTTGCTTCCTCTCAGTGGTTCTCAACCTGTGGGTTGCTACCCCTTTATTCATTTGTAACAATGCGGCAATTAGGAAGGTTGAGAACCCCTGTTCTAGATCAACCAAAGTATACATAATTACACTCATGGTTAGCTTGTCTTCTATAGTTATGGCTATTTCCAGCTCTTGTAATGTTATATCAAGAGTCAGTGTGGTACAGTACTTTCCTCATTTAATCCACAAACTAAAGGGTCTGTGACACTTTATTGTGCCACTTTGCAAACCTGTCCATGATTAGACATGTACCCAATGAACATTTGGTTAAAGTCTCTGATTAACAATTGATGATCTTTTAGATCTTGTCTATAAGGTTAACTGTCAGTGACTCCACTGGTCACACTGCAGTCTTAAAACAGACTTAGAAGGGAGGTGTCATCCAAAGCAAAGAGTGGGGTAAACAATTGTATTTAAATACACACAATAATGTTTTTTAAACCAAGAAATTGGGGACAGGATCAAGATAGCTAGCTAGATGTAAGTAGCATGTGCCCCTTCCATGGAGAGGACCCAGAATGGGAAGCAGATTCTCACATTTCCCACCGATTGTCTCAGAGAACTCTGGGATTCACCAGGGACAGGACAGGAAGCACCAACCTGGGAAAGGGGAGGGTCCAGGGCAACTGGCCTGGCCAGGGACTGGCTAACAGTTGGGAGAAGCTCCTGGATGCAGGGAACCCGTAAGAGAGAAGCCTCCAGGGCTTGACTCTTCATGAATTTTTACAGTCTTGGCTATGAGAAACTCCCCAGAGCCACGCAGGTCTCAGGCAAACAGAGGGAGCTGCTGGGAGGCTGCACAGAGACGTTGCTCCGGAGGAAGGGAACCCCTGCAGACTCTCATAGGCATCTGAGCTTAGACCAGCTTGAACTGGGCACCATGCTGAGAGCCTGGATACTGGGGAACCATGGTGCTCCTGCAGCCACCGTTTGGCTCCAAGGAGGGATAAAGGAGCCCGGGCACTTCCATGCACCCCTGGGAAGGCCCTGTAACTCTGCTGTGGGCTGCTGGTGAGACCTAGATTCTGGGAGCAGACAGAATTTTCCAGGTTTCTCTGCATGCACTGCTTCCCTGGGTGGGGCCCCAGCCTTTCTAGTCTCAGCTACACAGGCCACTTTCAGAGTGTGACACTGCTCTTTGTCCCACCCTAAGTCTGAATCTGAGAGACTTTCTGGCATGCATCTGAGGTGGGGCCCACAACCTGCAGTGGATCAAGTCTTGAACAAATTGCACCCCCCAGTTTCCTACCTGGGCAGTGTGATTGAGAAGGGCTCTCTAGTCATAAGCTCACGGCCCCAATTTGGCGATTTGAAGCTGGGCAGCATCTCACCCTTGGGCTTAATTTGAGATACCATAGCTGTAGCTCCACCCAGCTGAGGAAGGACCCGGGAATCCAAGCTCTCCTACACACATAAGATAATTCTCACTACTCTGCTATGGGAGGGCTGCTTTTGGACCAACGTGTGAGGGGACAGTGCACCCCCAGCATCTTGCCTATGCTATTTGCTTAGAAGGTGCCCTACCCTCTCAGTCATAGGCCCAAGAGGCCATTTTGGGAGTTTGAAGCTGGGTAGCGCCCTGCCCTCTAGCTGGGTCAGGCTCATGTAACTACAGCTCCATCTGGCTGAGGAGGGACAGGAAAGCCCAGGCACTCCTATGCAAACCTAGGACAATTGCCACTGCCATGCTAAGGACTCCTGCAGCCCTCCCCATTGTTTCTTGTCCAAATCGCAAGCCTGGAAAGGGCCCTGCCTCTATGATTGAAAGTCCAAACCCAATGCCATTTTTAGAATTTAACACTGGGCCACACTCTGCCCTTGAACATAATGAAGGTGATATGGCTGTAGTCACTTGGTCAGGGTCAGGAGGGACAAAGCTCTCCTATGCACACTTACGAAAATTCCTACCACCCTCTCTCAGGTAGCTCTGGGATGGGCATGCCCAATATATTGTAGCAACCAGTAATACCAAAGTGGGCTACTTGGGTTCTAAGTGGGTGGCTCCCTTGCTACTGCCATCTTCCACATCACACCACTTGCACAGGCACCTGAGAATCTGTCCACACACCTGATCCTCTGCTCCGACTTCCAGCTTCAGGCATGCTACCTGACAGCCAAGTATTGGCCCCAGGCATATTAACACTCCTGCCAATTATGCTTCTCTGGGCCTTCAAATCAGACACACTCAGTACATCTCTTCCTCCACCAGGAACCAAAGACTGGCTTATCTGCTATTCAAGCCCTCAGCAAAACTTCACCACTGTTACCTAAGCCACCAAGGAAATCACTGGTACCACTAACCGTGCATACCACCTAAAGTATCATACAGAGATCACACTACTGCAGGCACCCAAAATCAGTGGCAACCTGCCCTTTCCTTACCAACTACCCCTATACATCTCCAGGAAAAAAGTTCTCTAAAAAGTACCTTCAAATATTTGGTATAAGTCACTGCTCCACCAGATATGTGGATATCAACAGCCAGACATGAGAAACATGAAAAAAAACAAGGAAATATGATACCACGAAAGGAATACAACAATTATCAAGTAATAGATTTCAATCAAGAAGGATTTCTTGTAATGTCAGATAAAGATTTTCAAATCCTGATTCTAAAGAAGCTCAATGAGATACAACAAAATCAGATAATCAGTTCAGGATATGAATGAGAATTTACCAAGGTAATAGATATCATTAAAAAAAGAAAAACGCAGAAATTCTGGAGCTGAAGAGTTAATTGAAGTAAATCTAAAACACATATGATTAAACTGAGCAGAATAAAGAATCTTGGGACTTAAAGAGAGGTCTTTTGAACTAATCCAGTTAGATAAAAATAAGAAAAATATAAAAATAAAAAAGAATGAATGAAGCTTTATGGCACTGCATAAAGCAAATGGATTTACAAAATTATCAGTATTCCCTTGGAATAAGAGAGACCAAAAAAAACATCTAGAAAATTTATGAAGGAAATATTCAGTGAAAACTTCTGAGGACTAATAAGATAGACATTCAGGTATAGGAGGGCCAGTGACCCCCTGGCACATTCATTGCAACAAGGACAAAACCACAGCATATTATAATCAGAGTGACTAAAGTCAATGTGACAGAAATAATTTTAAAATTTGCAAGAGAAAAGCATCTAGTCGCTTAGAAAACAAACTCCACCAGAATCAGCAGACACCTGCCAGGCCAGAAGAGAATGGGATGGTATTTTGGAACCGAAAGAAAAACAAAAACAACAAAACAACTCAAACCTGTCAGTCAAGAGTATTATATCCTGCCAAAATTAGCTTCCATAAAAAAAGAAGAAATAAAGTCTTCCCCAGCCAAGCAAATACTGAAAGAACTGATCACCACTAGACTGGCCCTAGAGAAAATGCTCAAAGGAGTTTTAAATGTGGAAATGAAAGGTCAAAGTTCATTATCACAAAGACACAAGAAAATATAAAACTCAAAGGTCTTATGAAATAGTCACACAAAGGAGGAAGAGAAAGGAGTTAACTGGCAACAAGACAGAAGTTCAATAAGCCACAAGACAAAAAGACAGAACAAGAAAAAGCAATTATAAAACTACTAGAAGTCAACTGTGAGAAACTCCCCAGAGCCACACAGGTCAGGCAAGAAGAAAGTCACGATGTCAATATTAACCTTGAACATCAATGTATTAAATGATTTACTTAAGTGATATAGATTGGCAGAATGGATAAATAAAACATATTTGAGCCACAGCTGCTTACAAGAAATTCACCTTACCCACAAAGCTGTATAGACTGAATATAAATGGGTAGAAACTAAACTTACATAGAAACTAAAATTGAGGAGTAGCTATTCTTATATTTGATAAAAAAAAAAAACAGTAGAGAAAGACAAAAAAGATTATGTTATGACAAAGGGATCAATTCAAGCAAGAGGATATAATAATCCTTAATATAGATGTACTCAACACCAGAGGACCCAGGCTCACAAAAGGAATATTACAAGAGCTAAAGACACAGACAGCAGCACAAGCATAGTTAGGGATTTCAACACCCCATTCACAGCACTAGACAGCTCATTGAGACACAAAATCAACAAAGAAACATTGGACTTAACCTGGACTTTAGACATTTGCAGAACAAGCCACTTATAGAATACATATTCTTTTCATGAGCACCTGAAACGTTCTCTAAGAGAGACAACACTTTAGGCCACAAAACAAGCCTTAAAAATTAAAAAATATACATTGAAATCATATCAAGTAACTTCTCAGAAAAGAGTAGAATGAAACCAGAAGCCAATATGAAGAGGAATTTCAGAAACTGTACAAATGCATGGAAATTAAATGACATGTTCTTGAATGATCACTGGGTCAATAAAGAAATAAAAATGGAAAATAAAAAATTTTCTGAAACAAATGAAAATAAAAATGCAATACAACATCTGTAGGATATAGTAATAGCAGTGCTAAGAGGAAAGTTTATAGCATTAAATACCTACATCAAGAGTAGAAAGATAACAAATTATGAACATAACTTTCCACCATAAGGACCCAGAAAAATAAGAAACCAAACCCAGAGCAAGCAGAATAAAATAACAAAATTCAGAGTAGGACTAAATGGAATAGGGACCAAAAAAATGCAAAGAATCAACAAGATGAAAATGGGTTCTTTGAAGATAAATAAGATTGATAACCCACAATCTAGACTAACCATAAAGAAGATCCAAATAAACACAACCAGAAGTGAAAAAGGAAATATTGCAACTGGTACCACAGAAATACTAAAGACCAACAGAACCTATGAATCACTATAGGCTATGGATGAATTTCTCAAAACTTACTACCCAAATTGAACCATGAAGAAATAGAACTCCTGAGTAGACAGATAATGTGTAGGAAGATTGAATTAGTAATTAAAAAAAAAAAAAACTTCCTAACCAAAAAATAAAAAAAGCTCAGGACCAGATGGTTTCATAACTGAATTCCACCAAATATGCAAAAAAAAAATTAATGCCAATTCTACCAAAGTCTTCCAAAGACAGAGAAAAGGGAATCCATCCCAACTCACTCTATGAAGCTAGTATCACCCTGGTATAAAAGCCAGAAAAAGGTGCAATAAAAAACTACAGACCAGTATCCCTTATAAACATAGGTGCAAAATCTTTAACAAAATACTAACAAACTGGACCCAATGGCACCTCAAAAAGTGAGTCTCAGCCTAGGGATTCAAGAATGGTTGAACGTATGCAAGTCAATAAATGTAATTTAACACATAAACAGAATTAAAAACAAAAACCATATGATCATCTTGGTAGATGCAGAAAAAGCATTTGATAAAAGTCAGCACCCCTTCATGTTAAAGACTCTCAAATAACTTAGCATAGAAGAAATGTATCTCAAAGTAATAAAAATCATGTCTGACAAGCATTCCCTCTAACAGGAACAAGATGAGGGTGCCAACTTTCACCACTTCTATTCAACATGGTCCTGGAAGTCCTGGCTGGAGCAGTCAGGCAAGAGAAAGAAATAAAAGGCATCCAAGTTAGGAAAGAGGAAGTCAAATTATCTCTGTTTGCTTATGATATGATCTCATACCTAGAAAACCCTAAAGACTCCTCCAAAAGACTTTTAAATTTGTTACAAGAATTTAGCAGTCTGGCTCAGCTCCACTATCTCAGTGAGTAGGGTACCAGCCACATACACTGAGGCTGGTGGGTTTGAGCCCTGCCCCAGCCTGCTAAACAACAATGACAACTGCCATCAAAAAACAGCCGGGCGTCATGGTGTGTGCCTTTAGTTTCAGCTATTTAGGAGGCTGAGGCAAGAGAATTGCTTAAGCCCAAGAGTTTGAGGTTGCTGTGAGCTGTGATGCCATAGCACTCTACTAAGGGCAACAGCTTGAGACTCTGTCTCAAAATAAATAAATAAAAAAGAATTTAGCAGTCTTAGGTTATAAAATCAATGTCCAAAAATCAATAGTATTTTTATATACCACTGACAACCAAGCTGAGATCCATATCAGGACCTTAGTCCATTTACAACAGCTGCTTAAAGGTAAAATACTTGGGTATGAATTTAACCACAGAGGTGAAGTCAAAGATATCTACAAAGAGAACTACAAATCCCTGGTGAAGAAATCATACATGAAGAATTAGTACTGTTGAAATGACTCTGCTGTCCAAAACAATTGATATATTCAGTGCACTCCTGTGGCTCAAGCAGCTAAGGCACTAGCCACTTATACCAGAGCTGGCAGGTTCAAATCCAGCCCAGGCCTACCCAACAATGACAACTACAACCAAAACATAGCCAGGCATTGTGGTGGGTGCCTGTAGTCCCAGCTACTTGGGAGGCTGAGGCAAGAGAATCACTTAAGTCTAGGAGTTGGACATTGCTGTGAGCTGTGACTCCACATCACTCTACCCAAGGCAATAGCTTGAGGCTCTGTCTTAAAACACATACACACACACACACACACACACACACACACACACACAAAAGTACCAATGTCATTTTTCACAGAATTAGTATAAACAACTCTAAAATTCATATGGACCCCCTCCAAAGAGCCTGAATAACCAAAATAATCCTAACAAAAAGAATACTGGAGGAATCACGTTAATCTGACGTCAAGCTATACTGCAAAGCTACGGTAACCAAAATAGCATGGTACTTGTATAAATGTAGACAGAAATTGAATAGAGAGCCCAGAAATAAAATTATATATACACTCCCAACTGATCGTCAACAAAGCAGACAAAAACCTACACTGAGGAAAGGACACCCCATTCAATAAATGGTGTTGGGAAAATTGGATAGCCACATGCAGGATAATGAGATTGGACCTTCCTCTTTCACCGTATGCAAAAATTAACTCCATATGGATTAAGGAGTTAAATGTAAGACCTGAAACAATATAATTTCTAGAAGAAGAATTCCTAGTAAAAACTTAGGCAAAGAATTTATGATTAAGACCCCAAAAGCAAATGTAACAAAAATGAAAGTAGACAAATGAGAATTAAACTAAAAAGGTTCCACACAGCAAATAAAAGAATCAAAAGAGTGACTGGATGACCTACAGGGTGGGAGATAATATTTGCTAAGTCTGTGTCTGACAAAGGACTAATATCCAGAATCCACAAGGAATTCAGCTCAGCAAGAAAAAAATAAAACAAACAAAAAATTAGCACCCTTTAAAAGCGAACAAATGACATGAATAGGTATTTTTCAAAAGAAGATATACAAATAGCCAAAAAACATGAACAATTAGTGATATCACTAATCGTCAGAGAAATGCAAATTAAAACCACGATGGGATACTGTCTTACTTTAATTATAAATGGCCATTAATAAAAAGTTAAAAAACAACAGATGTTCGCACAGATGCAGCGTTAAAGGCAGACTTATATACCGTTGGTAGGATGTAAATCAGTACCACTTCTATGGAGATTTATTGAAGAACTAGAAATAGATTTACCATTTATCTTGCAATGCCACCACAGAGTATCTACCCAAAGGAAAAGAAATCATTATATGTTTATCAAAAAGATACAACTGTATGTTTATTTTATAATAATTCAAAGTTGCAGACATATGGAATTAACCTACATCTCCATCAACTGATGAACGGATAAAGAAAATGAAATATAGTCAGACATGGAGAACTACTCAGAGAGAAGAAAGAATTAGATAATGTCTTTTGCAGCAACTTCACTTAAACTAGGGACTGTTATCCTAACTGAAGTAACTAAGGAACAGAAAAAGGAACGTGCGTTCTCATGTCTGAGTGGGAGCTGAACTGTGGTTACACGCGGGCACGGAGTAATAAGTGAGACAACGGAGACTCACAAAGGGAGGAAAATGAAAGGGAGAGAGGGGTGAAAACCTACAGGGAACAATGCTCGCCGCTTGGTTGATGTGTACTCAAAGTCCAGATTCTGGTTGTCTGGGATATATCAAAATTATCTTTTTCAAAGTTATAGAAACATTATTGAATTGCACAGCTCTAAGCATTAACAAAGAAATACAGCAGGAGGGGGACCTGTGAGCACTGGAGGCAGCATATTCCACACTTTGGATCATATCTCTATTTATCAAACATATGATGTGGAAGACTCCCATTTCAGGTGGGTGCTGGAGTGAGAAGGGCCTGCAGCGGGTCTGGCTATTGTGCAGTGCGCTGCTGTTTGATCTATTCAACTCAGTAAACCCTACGGTATTATCTGTAACTATGATGTGAAAAATGCTATCTGGAGTCTATGGCAAGCTCCAGTGAGAGAATTAGTGTAGCAATGTGGATCCCATAGCTCTGCAGAAAAAAATAAATCTTGTCCTGAGGAACAGAGAACCATCAATACAGCTCCTGTGTGGTCCTGGGCCCTGGTAGAGATCGAGCTTTTGACTGTGGGATGTCAAATACCCACGAATCCCAGGCTATACTCCAGTGTACTAAACTACGAGGTGAGGCACGCCCAGCAGCAATCCATTTTAAGATTGGCGCACACCTGGGACTGGGTGCAAGCACCCCAGTATGAAACTGCAGAAGCGGCGGCCCAGATTCTCCTGTCTGCTGTAGTCTCTAGTTCAGCTCACATCTCAGGCCACAGACAATTTTAGTAGGAAGAGGACAGTGGATAAACTTGATCTCAGAACACCTCAACACACAGAAAGTCCCAATGAACTTTAAGCTACCATTGCTGCCCAGTGACTTCAAACTCCTCATGCTGAAAGACCATCAGATGAAGAAAAGAGTTACTAACCACACAGGGGCAATTGCCACTGACTGTCAGGAGAAGATAGGGCTTTTATTTCTGTATAAGGACAGGCAAGAATATGTTTAATGTTCAAATGACACTTTCTGAAGTGTCCTCCATTGATACTTCATTTTTAACAGTGAATACAAAAGTTCAACAGGCCCAGATTGAGATTAGCAGTCTCATTAGCATAGTAAACAGGTGCCCAGCCATCCTGTACCGACAGAGACATTAGCAAAGCGTGAGGGGAATACAGAATGGGTAGTGAAGGAAGAAGGTGACTCTCACTTATGGTTTAAGATCAACTGCAGCAGGGAGGGGAGGCTGCACTTGTCCTGCTAACACTCCACATGCAGGTTCCTGGTATACGAGACTCATCAGTATCCTGTAGAAATCTGTCCTCTGATGTCAGGAACTATCTGTAATAAGCAAATAGAGTTGAGAGACACAGATGGTTGACCTAGAGGATACTGTGTTTTCATACACCGGGTCTCTCAAGCCCAGCAGACATACCCATCCCCCAGCTGTTGATAATACCTGGGCCTGGTGGCTCACTACTGAGTGTTCACTACACATTTCCTTGGGGAACTGGGTTATCAAAGGTCAGACCTCTTCCTAAGAGCAGTCAGTGGCTTATGAATCACTATTTCAGATAAACAAAATCCTTTTCTTTGGCCTCAATTTAGAACAACTCTGAAGGGCCACCGCTCTGGACTCCCTGCAGGATGAGCTGAGGTCTCACTAGACCCTGCACTGACTCAGCTGCTGGCCCTGCTCTGAGTGGCTGTGCTGGCTTCCTTCTGCTGTGTATCCTGAGAGCAGTCCCCAAGGAGCCATCTGCAGGTCACTTCCCACGGAACTGGAAAAGTCTTTCTCTGAGGAATCCAATCCAAGGCTTGCTTATGCCCTTCAAAGTTAAGCTGTCTCCGTTTCACATACACACAGTTCACCATCAATCAGCCTTCCAAATCAGGAAGGAGAAGTACTGGGGAAACAGGAAATGGGCTCATACTCAGGAAGCAAAACTCAAAAGCATTGAGTCCTATTGTTAAGCTGCCGATATTCAGCAAGCAGGCACTTGACAGATCATAGACACAGATGATGGTCAAAGATGATGGAACTTTTGAAAAGGAATGTAACATAAGAAAAAAAAAAGGCCAAGATGACTAAACAAAATAATTATCCCTTGAGGAAAGAGAATTAATTGGGCAAGAGAAAAGGAGGCTAAACATTTTAATTGGTATTCTTGATCTGACTGTAATCTGTGTTTTATTTAACCAGTCTTTCCCCCTTTACCACTGAGGTTGAGCAGATTTTTGTATTCTTGGGCCATTTGTGTGTTTCTCCTCTGTGACTTCCTGGGGTATATTATTTGACAATGTGTTGGCTGAGCCACACATACCTGATTACCCCAGAGGAAGAAGGCTTTGCTTGTTTTTGTTCTTGTTTTCTTAACTTCTTAGCTCACTTGATTCCCCCTCTCTCTTGCTGTGTCTTGAACCAGTGTTCCCCCCACCCCAAGGACCCTATTTTATATATTATCATATCGTAGGAGTGTTTTTATTGAGTCTTGGTGGAAAGAGTGACTTCCTTATTTAAGTCTCAACTGAAACTAGTTTCTCAATAGATGGGAACACTAATTGAGGACCCATTCTATGGAATGCTATTAAACGTCCTCCCCTGGGGGTTGGACTTGTGTAGAGAGGATCATTAGGCAATTTAGTTATACTCATTCAGCTACAAAGAATGCACAAAATAATGGTTAACTATTAAATAGTTTTGATTCAGTTTCAAACTAGAGAAAAATTTAGTTACTCTAGAAAGGATGCTGCCCTACAATTCACCTAACTTGTACGTTGTCCTAAGTATCAGTGGCGAGTCCATTCCCATAACATGCTGATGAAGATGGGAGTCTCTGCAGCCTATGGGCTGTGTTCCAATCCCAGCTGTGTCCTTCTAGGCAAATCTCTTCACTCCTTGGAATCTTGGTTGCTCCATTCATGAAAAGATGGTAACAGTAATACCTGTTTCCTGGGGTAGCAGTTTGAGGTAAATTTGGAGCTGTAATTTCTAAGAATAATACTTAGAGCACATTAGTCTCTATATGAGGGTAAATTATTTTTATATATTTAAGATTGCTAGCAGAGATTGAGATAAATAGACGAATATCATAAATTAGTTTCAAAAGCCACTGTTTAATTTTGGTACAAATTAAAGGGATGATTTAAATTACTAATGGAATTTCTTAGAAATATCATTTGGTTTTATTTAATTTGTAAATATAGAAAAGGTAATAAAAGTCTAACATGTCTGCTAAAAATTAGGTCTTAAATCTTTTAACTTATAAACTTCATTATTCCAATTGTTATAGATAGACACAGTTAAGTAATACGTGTTCTAATAAGATTCTGTTAGGTAGACATTACATTAAACTGGTTAAGATTGTCTTAGTTGGCTAAGGTTTACTCTGTATATCACACAGAGCTAAATATGGTTTTTCTATGTTTAGTAGCTTGTGATTTAAGTAGGACTCAATGCTTCCATCAGATTAGATTTAAAACCAAGCCTGGATTTCAAGATATATTTTTAAAAATACTATTTTACCTAGTGAATTATATTATTCTGTGATCTTTGTTTCACTTATTGCTTAAGGTGTTATTTCAAATGAATATATGTTATATATACACACTGTACATATTACATATACTAATACACCGATACTAATACACTACAGAATAGCTGCTTGAAACATCCATCTCCACTCACTTTCTATGAAACTTCATTGAAGCAAAATGTTAAACTGCTTGTTCTAGAGAGCCACATTTATATAAATTTGAAAATCTTTAGGGAAAAATCAACCTTTTCAATAAAGCTGCCCTATTCTCCTCTTGTTTGTTTGTTTTTTTTTTTTCCTACTTTTCAATAAGCCTTTCCCACTAGGTGCTACTTTGGGAAATCAAACCTAAACTTCGACTCACTGAGTATTTTCTCCCTTTACCTCAAAGACTGCCTTGGCCAGCCTTCACTTCCCTACTTAATCTTCTCTCTTGAATCTTAATTTCCACCCACTCACCATCAGCTGGTGAATGGAGGGGGAGAATGTTGGTTGACCCTCAATGGAAAGAAGAGGCAGAGGAGGAAAGAAATCTCTAAATGTGGGTTAGGAACTCATAACCAGCGTTTGCTTTGGAAAGACTATTTTTAAAAGGGTGGCGTTATTACTATAGGCTTAATTATATTGATAAAGTCCTAGCTACGAGCAATAATTGGGAACCTTTGCTGTGGTAGCCGACTGAGTCTATGGGCTAAGGGAATGGAAGAAGTGGAGTAAAGAGGAATGGTGGGACTACTTTCCTTGACAACTTCGTGTCATGAAATTTGCCTATAGAGAGACAGCGTCCCTGCCTGTCACCAGTGTCACCTACTCAGTTGCTCTCTGTTCTGCTCTCTGACTCAAAAGGTCTGTCACAATATAACTTATTTGCTTATTCTGGTGTCCCTGTGAATTAAGAGATTAGCACAGAGGATGGATGTGGTTCTAAAGAACCCTCTTCATCCCATGTAGAGAGCAGGTCACCTAAGTTGGCCTGGCCTGTGATAGACTGGCCAATATCCCCTTTCTCTTTCCTTTGGCTTTGTTACTACATGTGGACAATCAGAGGTTGTTAATCCGAGAATTACATATGGGTTTAAATGGGAAGTGAAGACCTCACAGGGTTCTAAGTGCACAGCAAAATTACAGTTCCAGACATTGTCCCAGCTAATGATTTATTTATGCTCTGATATTTATTTATGTTACTTGCATATAAATACCTAAGCAAAACCACTATGATGATTATTGATAAGCAAGCCAAGAATTAGATGGTCCTGTGTTTATGGCTCTCTCTGGTAATGCAAGAACAGCCAAAAAGCAACCATTTATTTCTAAGGCTTTACACAAGTTGTTAAATATAAAAATGTTTAGAATTGTGTCACAAAACTTAGGTTCATATATGCCCAATATTGTTGTTTATTAAAATATAATTTTTAAAATTAATTTTAAAATTAATTTTTTTATAATTTTATATTTTTTTATTAAATCATAGCTGTGTACATTAATACTGTCATGGTGTACGGTGTGCTATTTTTATATACAATTTGAAATACCTTCATCAAACTAGTTAACATAGCCTTCATGTCATTTTCTTAGTTATTGTGTTAAGACATTTATTTACACTCTACATTTAGAAAGGTTCACATGTACCCTTATAAGATGAACCATAAGCGTGATCCCGCCAATCACCCTCTCTCCACCCATCCCCCCTTCTCCCTTCCCTTCCCTCTTCCCTTTCCCCATATTCTTGGGCTATCATTGGGTTATAGCTTTCCTATGAAAGCTATAAATTAGTTTCATAGTAGGGCTGAGTACATTGGATACTTTTTCTTCCATTCTTGAGATACTTTGCTAAGAAGAATATTTTCCAGCTCCATTCTTGTAAACATGAGGGAGAT